>ML803084.1:0-15911 GCA_009831015.1 Picea engelmannii
CATAGTTCAGCCTCCAATATGAGGGATAGCCTCTAAGAGGCCAAATCTGGATTAGATTCATTTTCTTGGACCACTTTTCATACATATCACTTAGTGACTTCCACTCACAACAACCATTCCACCTAAAAACCATTAATAAAATTTACAAGAACAATTGCAATACTCTTCTTCAGCAACATCTTACTATTGGCACTAGTCTCATAACATTTACATTTCAATCCTTCTACTTCAAGAATTTCCTTTTCAAGTATTTACATTTCAGAAATTTCCTTTATCTTGAAGTAATATATTGATGAATGTATCTCATTTTATTTTATATCATTGAATGTATCTTTTGATAGTAAATGAATCATATATGTTTCTAGATTATATTATTATATTGTTCTTGTTTGCAATAAACTCCTAGAATTTATTTCTTGTACTTAGATTAGTTCAAGCCTTAGATTATTTTCTTTAGGGACTACCCCTCTTAGATTTGCTAGGAGTTGGCCTAGACAAAGGAGTCGAGGATCAGGTGACAACACCTTGACTCGAGACTTTCCCCCAAGGAAATACCCAGTGGATTGAATATTTCTTCCACATTACCCGAGGTGTGTATAAGGTGGAAACACTTTTCATCCACACAAACCAAAGACTAAGTCAAAATACAATTAAATGATGCTTTACATTGTGAAAACCCTCATAGAAGGGGTCGGCTTTAATAAAATATGCTCCAAAAATGCTCAAATAATGTCCATAAATCCTTGAAATATGTCTCCAAATCTTGACCATGTCCATACCTATGTTCAAGGCAAATCAATGAAGCATGGGAGTGACCCTCCAAGTCACGAAATGGGTCATAAGAACCCCAATAACCAAAATGACATCAAACTTCTAAGAGGGACCTTTTGGCCTCTTTGGAATAATGTTCCACCTTAAGAAGCTTGGGGAGGGCTCAAAACATGTCAAGGAATAATCATTGGCCATTAAAGTTGCAACTTATAGCCCAAGAAAGGGGGATGTCCTCACCCCAAGCCCTAAAGTTTCCCCAAAAGTGGACAACTTGTTCAATTTTTTGCATAAGTGATCAAATGATGGCCATAAAGTGCATCCACGGTGATAAATAAGGGATAAAGTAAACCCCAACATGTGCCCAGTCACTCAAGTGACCTCCACATCATCAATTTAGCCCCAAATAAGATGCAACGTCTTCATGAAGTTCTCCAAGTGAAATTGACCCCCTTTAATGAGAAAAAACACTTTAAAAAGGTGCCAAAGGAGGGGGGTGTTATGGATTTTGACAAATGGTGGGTTCATAGATAACCATGCGGGTAAAAATTTCCCATATGTGTCTCGAATAGGGTGACCTAATGCCTTAAAATTTGTGCCATGCATGTAAAATTGCCTCAAAAAATGTGCACCTAGATAATCATGTACAAAATGGCCTTCGAAGTCCAAGTGTGGTACATACATAAGAAAGAGAGGGTCCATGTGGGTAAGGTATGATAAACCACGAGTATGGAAACCATTACAAAGCACAATCACATTTTACAAAGAGAATAATAATAAGTGAGTGGCTAGAGGTCCTGTAAATCATGTATCTTGGTAGATCCATCTTAGATGTATGCATACCTACCTAGGACAAAAAAATGCCCAATGATCAAAGGAGAGTTACCAACTTTGAAGGGGTCGTTTTCTGGAGCAATAAAACTAAGCACCTTGAGAATGGGGACTAAAAGGATATTTCATGACCCTCCATATGAGGGGATATAGGTAACCTATAACCAACACTTGGACATCAAAATCATCCCAAAATGGTCATACACAAAGAAACCATCACACTTTGGGAGTGTCAGAGTGGTCAAATCTCGCAAAAAAGTATAGGGTACACTTCAAAGAATCTGGGGTGTAACAGTTGGCTCCAATTGGGGGACATGTGCTCATCTCAAGAGTGCATGAGAACTCTATAATCTTCCTGAGACCTGTAGACCTAAAAAATTCTCACAAAATGGATATTAAATTCAAAGGAGGGGAGGACATAAGTGCCTTTTCCCTTCCTTTATGTAAAAATAAATCTGAGCATGAAAAGGAATGAAGTACCTAAGATCAACCTTTTAGAGCATTTCATACAATGTAAGCATCATTTCCTTTATTCAATAAATATAGAATGCTACACTCAATAAAATTAAACACACAATTTAATCAAATTCTCATGCTAAAGATATTATTCATCCTAACCTACTCTAACATAATAACATAACATGCTAAGTAAAATCATAAATCCAATGCAGCTACTTAATGAGTTCACCAATACCTTGAAGTTTACCTTTATGCTTGATCACAAACCAAAATACTGAAACATCAAGGAACAAGTAAGCATATGTTGGCATTTTCTTTACCTTTCTTCGTTCGGAATATGAACTACAATCATGATTATGTGAAAGGAGAATGAAGGCATGCCAAGGTTTACATGTACTGCTACAAGATTCTTCAATCCAAAGGTGGATTGGGCTTATGTAATCATATTTATTTTCATAAGCGTAGTGCAAACCATCACTTCTACTCGTCAAATCATCTAGAAATAAGGACTTTGAAGGTGGCTCCAATAGAAACCTACAAGAATAGTTTTTTCCCTACTTGTTGTTCTCGATCATATATATGGGTGAAGTATGAGAAAATCGATCAGACTTGAAAAATTATGTATATCCCTGACTCATGGATGGCTGCACCTATATGTGAGGTTGAAAATTAATGCCATAATCTCAAGGTTGAACATGATGAAGTATAAAAATTACATCTTCAAAATTCTTACCATTGGATGGATCTCCTTGAATGTGATAGCCATGAGTTGAGGACTTCCTTGGATGAAAATTTTATGTTTTCAGTTGTCCATCAAAAACCCCTACCTCTACCTATAAATCATCCTCGTCAGTGGGATGACATGGTTGTCTAAAAATCCCAAGGTTGAACATATTAAAGTATTTGTAATGAACCTACCTATATATATATATATATATATATTATATTATATTTGTTTATTGTTTCAAAGGGTTTCCGAACATACACAAACTTTGATGCCAATATAGGGTCTTAGTTCCATTAATTATGGAAACAAGAATTACAAGATGATTCTACCAGCAGTAAACCATTACAACAGCAAAGAATATATCATATCTAATATGATATTTATTAAACATGAATTGTGACCAACATTTGGAAGCTTTGGAAGTATGTTTGGCTCCTCCAAATGAAGTACAATCCTCTCACAAGATAGATGTGCCCCAATAGAAAATTTTGTTCCCCAACAATAAGAATACGACCTCCTCCAAAGGGTGATAAACTCATCCCTCAAATTCCACTTTGGTCCAACCACTCAAAGCACGCCCAACAAAGGGAAATGTGTCCCATAAGAAAGGTTACTCACCCAGCAATGAATTAACTCGACCCTAGTAAGAAAAATCGACCCCATCAATCATTAAACTAGCCTCCAGACAAGGATTCATCCCTGGAATGGTAACTTCAGCCTCCCGAAAGCCAAAACTCTACCCACAATGCAACTCAACTCTCCTACAACCAAAATTGACCTCCACAAAAGAAATGCAACCGCTAAATGATAAAACTCAGACACAATGAAGAACAATGAAAACTTTTGAATGATATCTCCTCTACGATCATCTAGGGTGGATAGTTTCACCACCGAACCCAATATTCTTCAATAGGGTTTTTTTTCCCAAGAGCCAAAGCCACAAGAGCTCTCTTAAATTTGTTTTTAGAAAATAACAATGCATAATGAGAGAGTACGCACTCATTTCTCTTTTAATTCCTCATTCACCCTTTTGATGACCCTTTAACCCTTTTAATAAAGTAAATTCACTTTATTTAATGTATCCAAGCCAAGATGCCAAGAACATCTCATTTTTCATGTGATTTTTTAAATGTTTTCTGGTTGTGGCATTTCGTCAAACACTTTGCGGATTTGGTCTTTTAGGTTTCACTAGGATTTATATTGATGGTTGTTGTGTGTGTTTTCAGTAATAATCAAATAGATGTAGCAATGGAACATACTTCAAAAAGATGCAAGATCAACAACATATGGAATAACCAAAAATACCTCAAATTTGATATTATTCATAATAGAAGAAGACCCTAATACAATGGATCTGCATATTTGGTACAATATAGCTAAGAGATAGTATCAAAATGAAGATAATCCTCAAGAAAGATCAAGAAGAGAAGATGCAACCCTCCAAAGGCCACATGGATACAATAGATGAATACCAATATGAGATCCTGCCCTCTAAAGTTCCAAACCCCAAACTGAAGGAGTTACTCCATGCTGGAAAGCTGAATACACCCAACAATTCGGCCTAGTTGTTGGAGGCCTCCAAACACCCTAAAAATTGGTTGGAAGTGTAGATTTGTCCAAGGCTAAACCACTGGTTAAGTCTCAAGATGAACGATGAAGGTATGACCATCCAAATAGGCAAACCCCTAATTGGCTTGCCCCCTCCTGGATGACTGAAGACCCAAGAATTCAACCTCTATGAATATGGCCTCCAAAACCTCTAGAAAATATACCAAACTATAGATCGGCCCACTGAAAACCCCCCGGTAGAGTCTCATGATAAATGATAGCAATCTTACCCTCCAAATGACTAAATCCTCAAACAGTGGTGTGCCCTCCTCTCTTTGAACATGTACTGAGCTCGAATAAATAAGATAACAGAAAAACCTCATCTGGAACAAGCTAGAAAAGGTGCCCTAGGCCATACGAATAATACCCAAAAGTTGGTTTGCTCTGAATCCTTCTCCTATGCTTGGAAGGAACTCTTCTCCTCAAGATCATGTGCCCTCCTATTGGAAACCCTCCTAAAGTTGCGCCCTAGCTCTCTTTGAACCTGTGGCTGATGTAGAACCCCTCTGAAGCTGAGTAAATCCAATGTATAATGGTGAGGGAGGAATCTTCCACCTCTGTGACCAAGCTTGGATCAAGATAGGTGGGATATTTCACCATTGAGTTGATCTATAGGGTTTGTTAAGCCAAAATCCTAAAAAACCCCAAGTGCATGGGCTCACTAGCAAGAAGCCAGATATTAAATGATAAATAACATAATGAGAGAATAGAGGCCCATGTCTCTCTTTTATCCTCCCTGCTCACCTTGTCTCTCCAAGTGACTTTTGATTTATTTAATTAATAATTAATTAATTAAATCACTTTAATTAACTAATTAACCATTTTACCTCTAAAAAGTATTTTATCCCTCCTTGTGGATTCCCTGGCCATTGAAAGTCACTTCTCATAATCCTATCATGTAGTGTTATTCCTCTCGATTCCAATGAGATATTACACTAAGAGGTTCCTCCAAGTATTTTTCCCAATATGACCTCCTTAGTGAATTTAATTAACATGTAGCCCAAAATAACTCAAAATCACGAAAATCATCGGAATGCAACGGAACCAAAGTCAAGTTGTGCGGAATGGATCCTAATGATGAAATAAGATGAACGATGCAAGACAGACCCCAAAATACCCCTCAATATCCCCTGTACTCACTACAACCTCCATCTGGCCACCCTGGTCATCATAACACTCTGTAATACAATGATGTCCCAAAGTGGGGGCATTATAGTCATCCATGCTAGAATATTGATTGTCCTCAAGCAATAATTGAATCCATCCAAATATAATATCGGGGTCCCATATCCACCTGTGGGACACACAGTAGGCTCCGTCCAAATATGAACTATCATGCACTCCATCCCCTGGGTCCTATATCAGGACGTGAACTGCAATACCCTATGAAGCATAATATTGAAACATATCAACACCATGAGTCCCATGCACATGCCACATGGCCTCATCCTGGAATGAGTCCATACCAAGACCAACATGGTATCCACCAACTGCACATGTTGTTTCCATAGTGAGGTACGACAATACCTCCATGCATCAACCTCAAGTGACGTGCTCTCCTCAACACTGAAGCTCAATGGAAAGTCAAAATAACTTTCCCCTGCAAGGTTCCACTCACCCCCATCAGTCAATGAAATTCTCAGCCCTGCAATCTCTAGGTCCCATGCTAGTCTCTTCCAAATATCACCGTGTTGTCACTACACTACTCTGATCATGACTGTTTGCTCCCCATATACATACTGGATCTGCCACTCCTGGATCCTCAAGCTGGAATAACTGTGGAAACTGGACCTGTTGTCTAGAAGTTGCATCGGTAAAAGAACCTCTGTGGAAGCAGTATCTACCCAACCATCTCCATGCTTGATCATGAGGATCAAAAGGGAGAAAATATCTCGCTCCATAGGACAATCCCCTGCAAGCCCACTCAAAACCAACCCAAAGTGAAGTATTTGGCTCTCTAGCACAACCTAGGTCAGCATAAGGTGAAATAACCTACTAACAAAATGGACTCTCGGATCCCATGGAAAACTTGGAAGTTTATCACTTCCAATCCTCACTAACTTATCATGTGTCATATTGATCATTGTCGGAAGCCCTCTGTGATCATCATGAGAATATGTATATGTTTCTCCCTCTGAGATGTATATTATCCCATGGCCTAATATGCTCACCATCATGCACAAAGTCTCAACTGTTTTCCTATGATGATCCACCTCTATCCTTCTATATGTCGTAAAAGAACTCCTATCAGGTGGTCTCGGACTAACAACTCTCCATGTCCTCTGCCACCGTCTATATCCCCCCATGCTATTGTCAATGATGAAAGTGTTGGGAAAGGATAATAGAAACATTTGTAGCTAACTGCAGGAATGGAAAGTATCATATGCTTTGGTCAATCCCAAGGATTCAACTAAAATATCGTTCACCGATACCCATGGTAAATACTCGCATGTAGTCATCACTTAACCCTAATCATCAGGTACAACTGGTTATAAATCCTCAAACCGCTCGTCAACCACTCTCCATATATCATGGCTCATGAAGCTGTTGATACTGTGAAGTTGATCTCTCAGTACTATGTGTTGTTGCAAAGGAGAAGCATCTCCATGCTCCTCTAAGTGAGTCTTCCCCTTGCAATCCAATACGTCCCTCTGAATCCCACTGTACACCTATGCATGTCTTTGTGTACTATTACTCACCACTATATGCTCATGCATACTCATGTAATCTCTTGTATACTCCTCTAGCATCAAGGGTCATGGGTGTACTACTGGGTCAACCTCTACATACAGGTCAACCACTCCTCGGACACAATTGGAAGTGTCCTCATAATTGCCCCTGGCTCTAGAGTCCCCATGCGTATGTGAGTGCTCGATTGTCTCAAAGATCCTCATGGAGGGTATCTCCTGTGCCTCTGGATCATAACTCTCCATACTCATCATTGATCTTGGGTACTCTTCATGCTCCTCCATCAATTGGTGCTCCTCTGCTAAGCCACCAACATATTCTAGCAATGTGACTGAAGGATATATCTGAATCTCTACTAAGATAGATGTAGTGGATCTCTTTCTAATATCCTCCAGAAGCTCCTTTGATCTGGACTCTAATTCTTGAAGGGTTTTCTATGATCCTTTCAAGAATCCTTGTGTTCTCTCCAACTCATGAGTGATTCTGTCCATATCCAACTCTTGCTCCCTCAGGACCATGTGATACATCTCACCAATATCCAATAGGTAGTCCTTCTCCATCAACAATTGTTGGTAGTCAGTCCTCATAACAAACAATCTTCCCTGAGAGTATGAAATTCATCCATGGAAAATCCCCCATCTGAACTATCATGTTCCATCAATTCCCTCGAGCAACAATCAGTCACCAATGCATGTGTGTCATCAATGCACCTAGTGGTTGCCATGATCATGTTCTCACTGACTCTGAGTTGTCCTTCCAAGTAGCATGACTCCTGATCATAGTCATGTTTAGGTGCTAACTCATGCCCCTCACTGCTAATGTCAACCCCAGAATCCCCAACAACACTCTCTGCAAAAGATAAGGCACTAAAATGCCCCCTGTCTACTGGGCTACTAGGTCCTCCTATATGTGATTGCACATCATCACCAACTGCTAGCTCGCTCTGAATCATATTGTATCCTATATGAGCATTTGTATCCTCATGTGCACTCACCCTATTACTATCATATGTGCCTAGGTCCCATACAGATGTGTCCAGACACATGCTATGGTTATCTCGACCAATAAGGAGTGCATCCACATCACTGTCGAACGGCCCTGGAATTAAATGTCTCGTCAAACTGTCAGTCTCTGTAACCTGATCAAACAATGGAGTCTCCAAAAGAAGTGACTCACTATCCTCATACTAATATGTATGTGTAAGGTCAACCGTCTATACGTCGTGTCTCTCCTCCTGGGTTTGTGGATCCATATGTCCCTGGTGTGCATCCCTCACACACGACTCCTCCATTATATCTGAAACTCCACTTATATCCTCATGTGTCATGGATATCATGGGTGTATGAAAAGATGACAAATGTGTCACAGTCATCATAGGAAGTTCATCAGGTCTAGGTTCTAACATGTGTGAATCCCCACTATTGTCACCACTCTGTTAAAGTGTAAGGTCATCAACACTATGTGACATGACTGTTGAAGCACAGGTGTTATCATCATGTCCATCCCACTGTCCCTCCAATATGCAAGGGTCACTATCCTCCTTGAAATTATCTAAATATGAATCTATGGTCGCATATCCGTGCATATCCTCATCCTCATTGTCATAGTGCACCTCAATAATGTGGTTCCTACCTTTACCCCTAGACCTATGATCTGGTTCCCAAGGCACCTTGCAACTGTAGAAAATTTTCTTGCTCCTAATGGGTGTAGGAATGCTCTGTCCTTCCTTCCATCTAGTTGCTCTGGCTCTGTTTCCCTCTACTATGTTGACCCAATATGTAACCTCATATTTTCTCCACCTAATATTTTTTATGGATATAAACTATTGGAGTGTTACTTGAGCCCTAAATCTCTCACTAAGGGTGTGGTATTCCCTTTCAAAACATACTGCCTCTCTAGTGAAGTCTATACACTCCATATCTACTATATTTATGCATGCACTAATCCCCACTGGCTGGGAAGATCAACACTCGGATACCACTATAATGTTCCCAAGCCAAGATGTCAATAACATCTTGTTTTTCATGTGATTTTTTAAATGTTTTCTGGTTGTGGCATTTCGTCAAACACTTTGTTGATTTGGTCTTTTAGGTTGCACTAGGGTTTATATTGATGGTTTTTATGTGTGTTTGTAGTAATAATCAAATATATGTAGCAATGGCACATACCGCAACAATATGAAAGATCAACAACATATGGAATAACCAAAAATACCTCAGATATGATATTATTCATAATAGAAGAAGACCATGATACAATGGATATGCGGATCTGGTACAATATAGCTAAGAGATAATAGAAAAATTAAGATAATCCTCAAGAAAGATCAAGAAGAGAATATACAAGCCTCCAAAGGCCACATTGCTACAATATATGAATACCAAGATGAGATACCTACCCTTTGAAGTGCCAAACCCCAAATAGGAGGAGTTGCACCCTACTGGAAAGATTAATACACCCAACAATTCGGCCTAGTGTTAGAGGCCTCCAAACACCCTGAAAATGGTCGAAAGTGTAGATCAGGCCAAGGCTAAACCACTGGTGAAGTCTCAAGCTAAACGGTGAATGTATGACCCTCCAAATAGGCAAACCCCTAATTGGCTTGCACCCTCCTTGATGGCTGAAGACCCAAGAATTCGGCCTCCATGAAGATGGCCTCCAAATGCTCTACAAAGGATACCAAACTATAGATTAGGCCACTGGAAACCCCCTGGTAGAGTCTCGGTCTGAATGATAGCAATCTGACCCTCCAAATAATCGGATCCTCAAACAATGGTGCACCCTCCTCTCTGAACATGTAATGAGCTCCAATAAATAAGATAACAGAGAAACCTCCTTTGGAACAGGCTAGAAAAGGTGCCCTAGGCCATACGAATAATAACCAGAAGTCGTTTTTCTCTGAATCCTTGTCCTATCCCTTGAACGAACTCTTCTCCTCAAGATGGTGTGCCCTCCTACTAGAAACCCTCCTGAAATTGCGCCCAAGCTCTCTCTGAACTTGTGGCTGATGTAGAACCCCTCTTAAGCTGATTAAATATGGTGTAGAATGGTGAGGGAGGAATATTCTACCTCCATGATCAAGCTTGGATCAATATAGGTGGGATCTTTCACCACCGAGTTGATCTCTAAGATTTTTTAAGACAAAACCCTCAAAACCCCCAAGTGCATGGGCTCATTAGAAAGAAGCTAGATATCAAATGATAAACAACATAATGAGAGAATAGAGGCCCATGTCTCTCTTTTATCCTCCCTTCTCACCTTGTCTCTCCAAGTGACTTTTACTTTATTTAATTATTAATTAATTAAATCACTTTAATTAATTAATTAACCATTTTACCTCTAAAAAGTAGTTTATCCCTCATTGTGGCTTCCCTGGCCACTGAAATTCACTTCTCATCATTCTATCATGTAGTGTTATTCCTCTCGATTCCAATGAGATATTACACTAAGAGGTTCCTCCAAGTATTATGCCTAATATGACATCCTTAGTGAATTTAATTAACATATAGCCCAAAATAACTGAAAATCAAGGAAATCGTCGGAATGCAACGGAACCAAGGCCAAGTTGTGTGGAATGGATCATAATGGTGAAATAAGATTAGAAATGCAAGTCGGACCCAAAAATACCCCCCAATAGCCCATGTACTCGCTACAACCTCCATCTGGCCACCCTGGTTATCATAACACTTTGTAATACAATGATGTCCCAAAGTGGGGACATTACACTTTATAAGCTCAAAGTCACTTAGAACATATTTTCACTTAATTACTAAATGTCACTGTAAAAATGATTGTTTTTTGGCCCGTCGACATCAAATAATTAATTAATTATTTTTTTCTTTCAGTGACTATAGCCTACGGGAATCACTTAGGATATTCCATCAATCTCCTGGAGTGATCATTTGGAAAGGAACATTCCAATCCTCCCTTCTTGAGTTTTCTTGTCCTTGGGAAATTACAAGTTTGGATGTTGCAAGATTTGGTCACATTTCCATGTGGCATCCTCTGTTAGAAAATCTCTCCACCTAATGAGGTACTCTTGGATCACCCTGTTATGCAATTTCCTCTCTTGGACCTCAAGAACCAACACTAACTTCCCCTCCTCGTCCAATGGGGGTAAATCTGTTGAAGAAGTGACAAGTTGTCTCAATGCCCTCTTGAGGCACGAAACATGAAACACATTGTGGATCTTAATCCCTTTCGGAAACTTAAGATCATAAGCTACCTCACCAACCAACTATCTGAATGACCCTGTAGGGGCCATAAAAGTGTGGTTTTAACTTTTTTGCACCACTTTTCTGCAGTGAAGACTTTATGTAGGGTTTTAATCTCAAAAATACCAAGTCTCCCACCTCAAAAGTGTTCTCGACCCTGTGCATGTTTGCATAGATATTTTTTTTATTCTCTTCCATCTGTAAATTTTCCTTGACAGTATTAAGGATGTCTTGACTCTCATGGATCCAATCCTTGGCTTTGGGGGCCCTGCTATCCCCAAATTCCAAATCAACAAATGAAGGAACATCATAGCCATATAATTCTCAGAATGGGATCATACCAATGGACATGTGATAAGTAGTATTATAACAATGTTCTCCCAAATGTAACCACTTTATCCATGCCTTCTGCTACTTAGAAACATAGTTACATAAATAAACCCTCAAGCCACGTGTTCACAATCTATGTCTGACCATATGTCTAGGGGTGGTAACTAGTGCTAGCAGTCAACTCTCTGCCAACCAACCTGAACATCTCCTGCCAAAATGCACTAAGGAATTTGTTGTCTCTATCACTAACAATGTACTTCAGCAACCCGTGGAGTCTAAATACCTCCCTAAAGAATAACTCTACTACATGTTATGCCTTGTATTATGAGGAAATGACGAAAAAATGTGTGAATTTGGTCAACCAATCGACCATCGCATATATGCAGTCTTTGCCTTGTACCTTCGATAGACCTGTGATGAAGTCCATGGCCACATTTTCCCACTTCCGCTCCAGGATGGGTAATGGTTGTAATAACCCAGTAGGGTGAGTCTGTTTTGACTTGTTTTGCTAAAAAGTCATACACTCCCCACATGTATCAATATATAATATTTGAGGCCCTTCCAAGTGAACCTCTTCCTGATCTACCTGTAAGTTTTAACGTACCCAGGATGGCATATCAGAGGCGTATCATGCATAGCCCTCATAATCTTCTCCTTCAGTGCAAACTCGGGGACTAAGTATATGTGTTCCTTGTAGTAGATTATGCCATCCACCACCTTGTACCTATCATCCTATATGTTTTGATCCATCAACTCACAAGAAAAATTATTCTTGGAATACTCTACCAAGAGATGATATTTCCAGTCAACTAAAATCTCTACAAGTGAACATATCTCAGGTTTTCTGGAGAGGGCATCAACAACTGCATTTTTCTTCCCTTTCACATACTCAATATAAAATTCATCTTCCTGCAATTTTTTGAACCACCTTTGTTGCCTTTCATTTAATTCTTTTTTCCCCGGTAAGTGTCTCAAACTGTTGTGTTCATTCCTAACAAAAATGTTTCCACGAACCAATTATTGTTTGAATTTCGCCAAGGCATTCATGATGGAGAGAATTTCCTTGTCATAGATGGAACGAAGCCTCTATGACTCTGTGAGTTTCCTACTCTCATATACTATTGGAAGTCTATGCTACATCAAAACTGCTCTTATTCCCTCACCTAGTGCATGACACTCAAGCAAAAAGGGATGAGTGAAATTAAGAAGTGTTAAAACTGAGAAAGTGCTCATCACTTCCTTCATCCTATCAAATGTCTTTTGGGGATACTCTCTCCACCGGAATTCCCCTTTCTTAGTGATATATGTGAGTGGTATAGTCAACTGTAAGAATTCATTTACAAATTGTTGGTGGTAGTTGCATATCCCAAAGAATCCATGTAGCTCTGTAAGATTCTTAGGTGGTGGCCAATCCAGTATGGCCTGGATATTCTCCCTATGTACTTGTACCCCCTATGCACTAATCACATAGCCCAAGTATAAGATCTTTGTCACGTCAAACTCACATTTTGACTCCTTAGCATACAACGACTACTCCTTCATGATGCCCAAAATCTCATATAGATGCTCCAAGTGCTCCTTCCATGTCCTAATGTATATAAGAAGATCATCAAAGAACATTAATAATAATTTCCACAGTTGCTTGTTAAAAATGTGATTTATGCACAAATTGATTGTAGTTGGTGCATTGGTAAATATAAATGGAATGGCCAGGAACTCCTAATGCCCATAGTGGCACCTGAAAGCAGTCTTATGGAAATCCTTCTCTCGGACTTTGATCTGATGATAACCAAATCGAAGATCAATCTTTGAAAAGTGCACTACTCCATGCAACTCATCCAAAAGATCATTGATCTTGGGGATAGGGAACCTGTTCTTGATCGTATTATTATTCAGATCCCTATAGTCAATGCACATCCTCATGGGTTTTTCCTTCTTCTTGACTAAGACAACTGAAGAAGCAAAAGGACTGGAACTGGGTCTGATATGCCCCATCTCTAGTAACTCCTTGATATCCTTCTCAACTTCATACTTGAATTTATTTGGATGTTTGTAGGGATTAGTGATCAAGGTTTTTCTCCCTCCTCCAATTCAATGTTGTGCTCAAATCCCCTATCAGACGGCCTCCTTGGAGTTATATGTCCAAACACCCTATCATGCTTACTCAATAATGCATGAATATCTACAAGATGATTTTGTCGGCCCTATGCATTTTCCTAAGTTGTAATCAAGCACTCAGCTACACACGCTACATATCCATTCCTGAAAATATCCTCCATCCTTTTTTTTGACACAATCTTAGGGATGCCATTTGAAATTCCCCTTAGAACAACCTTCTTTTCATTGGTTGTCTAGAATCTCATCTTCATTAACCGGTAATTCATCATAATTTCCCCTAAAGAATGAAGCCATTGAACACCCAAGACTATATAGGTGTCCTCCAAATCAACCACATAAGAAATTTCGGTCAAGGTATAGTTTCCCAACGTCACAACCAACCTAGAAATATTTCATTGGCATGTCATATTAAATCCATCAACCACTACCACATTGAACCCCTCAAAGTCCTATGTAGAAATACATTTTTTGGCCACCAACGGTGCAAAAATGAAATTTTGGGTCTCCCAACCATCAATCAAAGTTGTGAATCTTTATCCCCATAGTAATCCTCTAACTTTGAAAGTGTAGTATCTAGGGGTGCCTAATAGAGTGGCGATAGTCCCACCCTTGGCATACACACAAGGTTTCTTATCACTCGAGTCTCCCTGCTTGTTTCCTTGTCCCTGTGTAGCTTTCTCCTCTTCCTCGTCACTGTTTGAGTGCACCTTTATATAATGTACCTTGATCTTCCCCATGCACTTGTGTCTTGGATCCCAAGGCTCTTTGCAACTGAAGAAAATCTTATTTCTTCTCAACTCATTATGAGTCGCCTCTCCAACTTCTCCTTTCTGATCCACTCCTTGTAAAAAGGTTTCTTATCTTTGTTTTTTTGGGGAATTAAAGGCTTGGAGAAAGATTTGTTCTTCGGAACCACATCCTCCATGTCTCGTTTCTTGATGATGGAATCCTATAGAGTCTTGGGTTTGAAGGATTTCACCCAACCACACAATGGCTCATATAAACCTTCAGCGAACAACATAACTAGCCTTTGCTTGGATATATCTATCACTGTGATGAGATCCATTGGAACTTTGTAATGTAGGCATCTAGTATCGCAACCTATTTGAGTTGTTCCAACTCTTTGAAATGCAATTCCGGATCCTTTTTGTCAAAACGCTCCATCAACCTCTCTATGAAATCCAGATAGGAAGTAATGTCGGCATGTCCCAGAGTGACCAATCCATGTTACCACCACTTGTGAGCCTCTCCATATAAATTAAAGGTAGCAAATTTAATTTCTTATGCCTTCGTCATAGGGTTTAGTTCGAAGTAGTTGTCCAACTTTTGTACCCATGCTCTAGTTGTGCACTTGTTGGAACCGTAGAAGGAAGGAATGGATAACTTTCCAACCTTTCTCATAATATCAAATTATGTTGACCCATGTTGAAATCCCTTGGTATGTTCCTATATTTGATAGTACAATAGTCTTGTAATGACATGGCTGCATGGAACTCATCACCAAGAGCCTGGTACTCCCTCAAGTAATCAGTAAAATATTCACCTTGTCCCAGTTGCTCTTGATTTCCTGTTTGTTTCTCCCCCAAGAACTGAGGCATAAGAGGTCTAGGAATCACTCGATCGATGGTCCTAGTGTTTCTTTGTGTGGGAATATTGTTGTTGTTTCTTTCTGCACGCTTCACATTGTGTCCATTGACCCCATGCACCATTGTTACCTGCATGGTTTTGATTTTCTTGAGTGTTGGTAATTAACTGTTTCATAAGTTGTATCGGTTGTTTCTATCCCTGGATAAATCATTTATAATATGCATGGAATTGTCCTGAGGTGTCTCATTTATGTCCCCTATGTCTCCCTATTTATTTTCTTTTGGTTGGTCCTCTTCTTCTGAATCTAATTAAAACATGTTTTCTAATCCTTTATAGCTCCTTCTCATTTATGTAATGTGTGTCCCATCCCCTGGAATAATAAAAGTATCATGTGATGTACAGGATGGCAGGAAAACCATCTCTGATATCATTTCAATGAACTTACCTACTGTTGTCACAATTTTTCCCTTATTGTTGTAGCAATTTATGTGTATTTCTAGGTGATGAATTTTTTCAAACATTTAGTTTGTAGGTTTCATTCCACTGTAATAACTATCTTTTTTTTGTTGTTTATATATATA
>ML803084.1:23952-39486 GCA_009831015.1 Picea engelmannii
TTTTATATTGAGTATGTGAAAGGGAAGAAAAATGCAGTTGTTGATGCCCTCTCCAGAAAACCTGAGATATGTTCACTTGTAGAGATTTTAGTTGACTGGAAATATCATCTCTTGGTAGAGTATTCCAAGAATAATTTTTCTTGTGAGTTGATGGATCAAAACATATAGGATGATAGGTACAAGGTGGTGGATGGCATAATCTACTACAAGGAACACATATACTTAGTCCCCGAGTTTGCACTGAAGGAGAAGATTATGAGGGCTATGCATGATACGCCTCTGATATGCCATCCTGGGTACGTTAAAACTTACAGGTAGATCAGGAAGAGGTTCACTTGGAAGGGCCTCAAATATTATATATTGATACATGTGGGGAGTGTATGACTTTTTAGCAAAACAAGTCAAAACAGACTCACCCTACTGGGTTATTACAACCATTACCCATCCTGGAGCGGAAGTGGGAAAATGTGGCCATGGACTTCATCACAGGTCTATCGAAGGTACAAGGCAAAGACTGCATATATGCGATGGTCGATTGGTTGACCAAATTCACACATTTTTTCGTCATTTCCTCATAATACAAGGCATAACATGTAGTAGAGTTATTCTTTAGGGAGGTATTTAGACTCCACGGGTTGCTGAAGTACATTGTTAGTGATAGAGACAACAAATTCCTTAGTGCATTTTGGCAGGAGATGTTCAGGTTGGTTGGCAGAGAGTTGACTGCTAGCACTAGTTACCACCCCTAGACATATGGTCAGACATAGATTGTGAACACGTGGCTTGAGGGTTTATTTATGTAACTATGTTTCTAAGTAGCAGAAGGCATGGATAAAGTGGTTACATTTGGGAGAACATTGTTATAATACTACTTATCACATGTCCATTGGTATGATCCCATTCTGAGAATTATATGGCTATGATGTTCCTTCATTTGTTGATTTGGAATTTGGGGATAGCAGGGCCCCCAAAGCCAAGGATTGGATCCATGAGAGTCAAGACATCCTTAATACTGTCAAGGAAAATTTACAGATGGAAGAGAATAAAAAAAATATCTATGCAAACATGCACAGGGTCGAGAACACTTTTGAGGTGGGAGACTTGGTATTTTTGAGATTAAAACCCTACATAAAGTCTTCACTGCAGAAAAGTGGTGCAAAAAAGTTAAAACCACACTTTTATGGCCCCTACAGGGTCATTCAGATAGTTGGTTGGTGAGGTAGCTTATGATCTTAAGTTTCCGAAAGGGATTAAGATCCACAATGTGTTTCATGTTTCGTGCCTCAAGAGGGCATTGAGACAACTTGTCACTTCTTCAACAGATTTACCCCCATTGGACGAGGAGGGGAAGTTAGTGTTGGTTCTTGAGGTCCAAGAGAGGAAATTGCATAACAGGGTGATCCAAGAGTACCTCATTAGGTGGAGAGATTTTCTAACAGAGGATGCCACATGGAAATGTGACCAAATCTTGCAACATCCAAACTTGTAATTTCCCAAGGACAAGAAAACTCAAGAAGGGAGGATTGGAATGTTCCTTTCCAAATGATCACTCCAGGAGATTGATGGAATATCCTAAGTGATTCCCGTAGGCTATAGTCACTGAAAGAAAAAAATAATTAATTAATTATTTGATGTCGACGGGCCAAAAAACAATCATTTTTACAGTGACATTTAGTAATTAAGTGAAAATATGTTCTAAGTGACTTTGAGCTTATAAAGTGTAATGTCCCCACTTTGGGACATCATTGTATTACAAAGTGTTATGATAACCAGGGTGGCCAGATGGAGGTTGTAGCGAGTACATGGGCTATTGGGGGGTATTTTTGGGTCCGACTTGCATTTCTAATCTTATTTCACCATTATGATCCATTCCACACAACTTGGCCTTGGTTCCGTTGCATTCCGACGATTTCCTTGATTTTCAGTTATTTTGGGCTATATGTTAATTAAATTCACTAAGGATGTCATATTAGGCATAATACTTGGAGGAACCTCTTAGTGTAATATCTCATTGGAATCGAGAGGAATAACACTACATGATAGAATGATGAGAAGTGAATTTCAGTGGCCAGGGAAGCCACAATGAGGGATAAACTACTTTTTAGAGGTAAAATGGTTAATTAATTAATTAAAGTGATTTAATTAATTAATAATTAAATAAAGTAAAAGTCACTTGGAGAGACAAGGTGAGAAGGGAGGATAAAAGAGAGACATGGGCCTCTATTCTCTCATTATGTTGTTTATCATTTGATATCTAGCTTCTTTCTAATGAGCCCATGCACTTGGGGGTTTTGAGGGTTTTGTCTTAAAAAATCTTAGAGATCAACTCGGTGGTGAAAGATCCCACCTATATTGATCCAAGCTTGATCATGGAGGTAGAATATTCCTCCCTCACCATTCTACACCATATTTAATCAGCTTAAGAGGGGTTCTACATCAGCCACAAGTTCAGAGAGAGCTTGGGCGCAATTTCAGGAGGGTTTCTAGTAGGAGGGCACACCATCTTGAGGAGAAGAGTTCGTTCAAGGGATAGGACAAGGATTCAGAGAAAAACGACTTCTGGTTATTATTCGTATGGCCTAGGGCACCTTTTCTAGCCTGTTCCAAAGGAGGTTTCTCTGTTATCTTATTTATTGGAGCTCATTACATGTTCAGAGAGGAGGGTGCACCATTGTTTGAGGATCCGATTATTTGGAGGGTCAGATTGCTATCATTCAGACCGAGACTCTACCAGGGGGTTTCCAGTGGCCTAATCTATAGTTTGGTATCCTTTGTAGAGCATTTGGAGGCCATCTTCATGGAGGCCGAATTCTTGGGTCTTCAGCCATCAAGGAGGGTGCAAGCCAATTAGGGGTTTGCCTATTTGGAGGGTCATACATTCACCGTTTAGCTTGAGACTTCACCAGTGGTTTAGCCTTGGCCTGATCTACACTTTCGACCATTTTCAGGGTGTTTGGAGGCCTCTAACACTAGGCCGAATTGTTGGGTGTATTAATCTTTCCAGTAGGGTGCAACTCCTCCTATTTGGGGTTTGGCACTTCAAAGGGTAGGTATCTCATCTTGGTATTCATATATTGTAGCAATGTGGCCTTTGGAGGCTTGTATATTCTCTTCTTGATCTTTCTTGAGGATTATCTTAATTTTTCTATTATCTCTTAGCTATATTGTACCAGATCCGCATATCCATTGTATCATGGTCTTCTTCTATTATGAATAATATCATATCTGAGGTATTTTTGGTTATTCCATATGTTGTTGATCTTTCATATTGTTGCGGTATGTGCCATTGCTACATATATTTGATTATTACTACAAACACACATAAAAACCATCAATATAAACCCTAGTGCAACCTAAAAGACCAAATCAACAAAGTGTTTGACGAAATGCCACAACCAGAAAACATTTAAAAAATCACATGAAAAACAAGATGTTATTGACATCTTGGCTTGGGAACATTATAGTGGTATCCGAGTGTTGATCTTCCCAGCCAGTGGGGATTAGTGCATGCATAAATATAGTAGATATGGAGTGTATAGACTTCACTAGAGAGGCAGTATGTTTTGAAAGGGAATACCACACCCTTAGTGAGAGATTTAGGGCTCAAGTAACACTCCAATAGTTTATATCCATAAAAAATATTAGGTGGAGAAAATATGAGGTTACATATTGGGTCAACATAGTAGAGGGAAACAGAGCCAGAGCAACTAGATGGAAGGAAGGACAGAGCATTCCTACACCCATTAGGAGCAAGAAAATTTTCTACAGTTGCAAGGTGCCTTGGGAACCAGATCATAGGTCTAGGGGTAAAGGTAGGAACCACATTATTGAGGTGCACTATGACAATGAGGATGAGGATATGCACGGATATGCGACCATAGATTCATATTTAGATAATTTCAAGGAGGATAGTGACCCTTGCATATTGGAGGGACAGTGGGATGGACATGATGATAACACCTGTGCTTCAACAGTCATGTCACATAGTGTTGATGACCTTACACTTTAACAGAGTGGTGACAATAGTGGGGATTCACACATGTTAGAACCTAGACCTGATGAACTTCCTATGATGACTGTGACACATTTGTCATCTTTTCATACACCCATGATATCCATGACACATGAGGATATAAGTGGAGTTTCAGATATAATGGAGGAGTCGTGTGTGAGGGATGCACACCAGGGACATATGGATCCACAAACCCAGGAGGAGAGACACGACGTATAGACGGTTGACCTTACACATACATATTAGTATGAGGATAGTGAGTCACTTCTTTTGGAGACTCCATTGTTTGATCAGGTTACAGAGACTGACAGTTTGACGAGACATTTAATTCCAGGGCCGTTCGACAGTGATGTGGATGCACTCCTTATTGGTCGAGATAACCATAGCATGTGTCTGGACACATCTGTATGGGACCTAGGCACATATGATAGTAATAGGGTGAGTGCACATGAGGATACAAATGCTCATATAGGATACAATATGATTCAGAGCGAGCTAGCAGTTGGTGATGATGTGCAATCACATATAGGAGGACCTAGTAGCCCAGTAGACAGGGGGCATTTTAGTGCCTTATCTTTTGCAGAGAGTGTTGTTGGGGATTCTGGGGTTGACATTAGCAGTGAGGGGCATGAGTTAGCACCTAAACATGACTATGATCAGGAGTCATGCTACTTGGAAGGACAACTCAGAGTCAGTGAGAACATGATCATGGCAACCACTAGGTGCATTGATGACACACATGCATTGGTGACTGATTGTTGCTCGAGGGAATTGATGGAACATGATAGTTCAGATGGGGGATTTTCCATGGATGAATTTCATACTCTCAGGGAAGATTGTTTGTTATGAGGACTGACTACCAACAATTGTTGATGGAGAAGGACTACCTATTGGATATTGGTGAGATGTATCACATGGTCCTGAGGGAGCAAGAGTTGGATATGGACAGAATCACTCATGAGTTGGAGAGAACACAAGGATTCTTGAAAGGATCATAGAAAACCCTTCAAGAATTAGAGTCCAGATCAAAGGAGCTTCTGGAGGATATTAGAAAGAGATCCACTACATCTATCTTAGTAGAGATTCAGATATATCCTTCAGTCACATTGCTAGAATATGTTGGTGGCTTAGCAGAGGAGCACCAATTGATGGAGGAGCATGAAGAGTACCCAAGATCAATGATGAGTATGGAGAGTTATGATCCAGAGGCACAGGAGATACCCTCCATGAGGATCTTTGAGACAATCGAGCACTCACATACGCATGGGGACTCTAGAGCCAGGGGCAATTATGAGGACACTTCCAATTGTGTCCGAGGAGTGGTTGACCTGTATGTAGAGGTTGACCCAGTAGTACACCCATGACCCTTGATGCTAGAGGAGTATACAAGAGATTACATGAGTATGCATGAGCATATAGTGGTGAGTAATAGTACACAAAGACATGCATAGGTGTACAGTGGGATTCAGAGGGACGTATTGGATTGCAAGGGGAAGACTCACTTAGAGGAGCATGGAGATGCTTCTCCTTTGCAACAACACATAGTACTGAGAGATCAACTTCACAGTATCAACAGCTTCATGAGCCATGATATATGGAGAGTGGTTGACGAGCGGTTTGAGGATTTATAACCAGTTGTACCTGATGATTAGGGTTAAGTGATGACTACATGCGAGTATTTACCATGGGTATCGGTGAACGATATTTTAGTTGAATCCTTGGGATTGACCAAAGCATATGATACTTTCCATTCCTGCAGTTAGCTACAAATGTTTCTATTATCCTTTCCCAACACTTTCATCATTGACAATAGCATGGGGGGATATAGACGGTGGCAGAGGACATGGAGAGTTGTTAGTCCGAGACCACCTGATAGGAGTTCTTTTACGACATATAGAAGGATAGAGGTGGATCATCATAGGAAAACAGTTGAGACTTTGTGCATGATGGTGAGCATATTAGGCCATGGGATAATATACATCTCAGAGGGAGAAACATATACATATTCTCATGATGATCACAGAGGGCTTCCGACAATGATCAATATGACACATGATAAGTTAGTGAGGATTGGAAGTGATAAACTTCCAAGTTTTCCATGGGATCCGAGAGTCCATTTTGTTAGTAGGTTATTTCACCTTATGCTGACCTAGGTTGTGCTAGAGAGCCAAATACTTCACTTTGGGTTGGTTTTGAGTGGGCTTGCAGGGGATTGTCCTATGGAGCGAGATATTTTCTCCCTTTTGATCCTCATGATCAAGCATGGAGATGGTTGGGTAGATACTGCTTCCACAGAGGTTCTTTTACCGATGCAACTTCTAGACAACAGGTCCAGTTTCCACAGTTATTCCAGCTTGAGGATCCAGGAGTGGCAGATCCAGTATGTATATGGGGAGCAAACAGTCATGATCAGAGTAGTGTAGTGACAACACGGTGATATTTGGAAGAGACTAGCATGGGACCTAGAGATTGCAGGGCTGAGAATTTCATTGACTGATGGGGGTGAGTGGAACCTTGCAGGGGAAAGTTATTTTGACTTTCCATTGAGCTTCAGTGTTGAGGAGAGCACGTCACTTGAGGTTGATGCATGGAGGTATTGTCGTACCTCACTATGGAAACAACATGTGCAGTTGGTGGATACCATGTTGGTCTTGGTATGGACTCATTCCAGGATGAGGCCATGTGGCATGTGCATGGGACTCATGGTGTTGATATGTTTCAATATTATGCTTCATAGGGTATTGCAGTTCACGTCCTGATATAGGACCCAGGGGATGGAGTGCATGATAGTTCATATTTGGACGGAGCCTACTGTGTGTCCCACAGGTGGATATGGGACCCCGATATTATATTTGGATGGATTCAATTATTGCTTGAGGACAATCAATATTCTAGCATGGATGACTATAATGCCCCCACTTTGGGACATCATTGTATTACAGAGTGTTATGATGACCAGGGTGGCCAGATGGAGGTTGTAGTGAGTACAGGGGATATTGAGGGGTATTTTGGGGTCTGTCTTGCATCGTTCATCTTATTTCATCATTAGGATCCATTCCGCACAACTTGACTTTGGTTCCGTTGCATTCCGATGATTTTCGTGATTTTGAGTTATTTTGGGCTACATGTTAATTAAATTCACTAAGGAGGTCATATTGGGAAAAATACTTGGAGGAACCTCTTAGTGTAATATCTCATTGGAATCGAGAGGAATAACACTACATGATAGGATTATGAGAAGTGACTTTCAATGGCCAGGGAATCCACAAGGAGGGATAAAATACTTTTTAGAGGTAAAATGGTTAATTAGTTAATTAAAGTGATTTAATTAATTAATTATTAATTAAATAAATCAAAAGTCACTTGGAGAGACAAGGTGAGCAGGGAGGATAAAAGAGAGACATGGGCCTCTATTCTCTCATTATGTTATTTATCATTTAATATCTGGCTTCTTGCTAGTGAGCCCATGCACTTGGGGTTTTTTAGGATTTTGGCTTAACAAACCCTATAGATCAACTCAATGGTGAAATATCCCACCTATCTTGATCCAAGCTTGGTCACAGAGGTGGAAGATTCCTCCCTCACCATTATACATTGGATTTACTCAGCTTCAGAGGGGTTCTACATCAGCCACAGGTTCAAAGAGAGCTAGGGCGCAACTTTAGGAGGGTTTCCAATAGGAGGGCACATGATCTTGAGGAGAAGAGTTCCTTCCAAGCATAGGAGAAGGATTCAGAGCAAACCAACTTTTGGGTATTATTCGTATGGCCTAGGGCACCTTTTCTAGCTTGTTCCAGATGAGGTTTTTCTGTTATCTTATTTATTCGAGCTCAGTACATGTTCAAAGAGAGGAGGGCACACCACTGTTTGAGGATTTAGTCATTTGGAGGGTAAGATTGCTATCATTTATCATGAGACTCTACCGGGGGGTTTTCAGTGGGCCGATCTATAGTTTGGTATATTTTCTAGAGGTTTTGGAGGCCATATTCATAGAGGTTGAATTCTTGGGTCTTCAGTCATCCAGGAGGGGGCAAGCCAATTAGGGGTTTGCCTATTTGGATGGTCATACCTTCATCGTTCATCTTGAGACTTAACCAGTGGTTTAGCCTTGGACAAATCTACACTTCCAACCAATTTTTAGGGTGTTTGGAGGCCTCCAACAACTAGGCCGAATTGTTGGGTGTATTCAGCTTTCCAGCATGGAGTAACTCCTTCAGTTTGGGGTTTGGAACTTTAGAGGGCAGGATCTCATATTGGTATTCATCTATTGTATCCATGTGGCCTTTGGAGGGTTGCATCTTCTCTTCTTGATCTTTCTTGAGGATTATCTTCATTTTGATACTATCTCTTAGCTATATTGTACCAAATATGCAGATCCATTGTATTAGGGTCTTCTTCTATTATGAATAATATCAAATTTGAGGTATTTTTGGTTATTCCATATGTTGTTGATCTTGCATCTTTTTGAAGTATGTTCCATTGCTACATCTATTTGATTATTACTGAAAACACACACAACAACCATCAATATAAATCCTAGTGAAACCTAAAAGACCAAATCCGCAAAGTGTTTGACGAAATGCCACAACCAGAAAACATTTAAAAAATCACATGAAAAATGAGATGTTCTTGGCATCTTGGCTTGGATACATTAAATAAAGTGAATTTACTTTATTAAAAGGGTTAAAGGGTCATCAAAAGGGTGAATGAGGAATTAAAAGAGAAATGAGTGCGTACTCTCTCATTATGCATTGTTATTTTCTAAAAACAAATTTAAGAGAGCTCTTGTGGCTTTGGCTCTTGGGAAAAAAAACCCTATTGAAGAATATTGGGTTCGGTGGTGAAACTATCCACCCTAGATGATCGTAGAGGAGATATCATTCAAAAGTTTTCATTGTTCTTCATTGTGTCTGAGTTTTATCATTTAGCGGTTGCATTTCTTTTGTGGAGGTCAATTTTGGTTGTAGGAGAGTTGAGTTGCATTGTGGGTAGAGTTTTGGCTTTCGGGAGGCTGAAGTTACCATTCCAGGGATGAATCCTTGTCTGGAGGCTAGTTTAATGATTGATGGGGTCGATTTTTCTTACTAGGGTCGAGTTAATTCATTGCTGGGTGAGTAACCTTTCTTATGGGACACATTTCCCTTTGTTGGGCGTGCTTTGAGTGGTTGGACCAAAGTGGAATTTGAGGGATGAGTTTATCACCCTTTGGAGGAGGTCGTATTCTTATTGTTGGGGAACAAAATTTTCTATTGGGGCACATCTATCTTGTGAGAGGATTGTACTTCATTTGGAGGAGCCAAACATACTTCCAAAGCTTCCAAATGTTGGTCACAATTCATGTTTAATAAATATCATATTAGATATGATATATTCTTTGCTGTTGTAATGGTTTACTGCTGGTAGAATCATCTTGTAATTCTTGTTTCCATAATTAATGGAACTAAGACCCTATATTGGCATCAAAGTTTGTGTATGTTCGGAAACCCTTTGAAACAATAAACAAATATAATATAATATATATATATATATATATATAGGTAGGTTCATTACAAATACTTTAATATGTTCAACCTTGGGATTTTTAGACAACCATGTCATCCCACTGACGAGGATGATTTATAGGTAGAGGTAGGGGTTTTTGATGGACAACTGAAAACATAAAATTTTCATCCAAGGAAGTCCTCAACTCATGGCTATCACATTCAAGGAGATCCATCCAATGGTAAGAATTTTGAAGATGTAATTTTTATACTTCATCATGTTCAACCTTGAGATTATGGCATTAATTTTCAACCTCACATATAGGTGCAGCCATCCATGAGTCAGGGATATACATAATTTTTCAAGTCTGATCGATTTTCTCATACTTCACCCATATATATGATCGAGAACAACAAGTAGGGAAAAAACTATTCTTGTAGGTTTCTATTGGAGCCACCTTCAAAGTCCTTATTTCTAGATGATTTGACGAGTAGAAGTGATGGTTTGCACTACGCTTATGAAAATAAATATGATTACATAAGCCCAATCCACCTTTGGATTGAAGAATCTTGTAGCAGTACATGTAAACCTTGGCATGCCTTCATTCTCCTTTCACATAATCATGATTGTAGTTCATATTCCGAACGAAGAAAGGTAAAGAAAATGCCAACATATGCTTACTTGTTCCTTGATGTTTCAGTATTTTGGTTTGTGATCAAGCATAAAGGTAAACTTCAAGGTATTGGTGAACTCATTAAGTAGCTGCATTGGATTTATGATTTTACTTAGCATGTTATGTTATTATGTTAGAGTAGGTTAGGATGAATAATATCTTTAGCATGAGAATTTGATTAAATTGTGTGTTTAATTTTATTGAGTGTAGCATTCTATATTTATTGAATAAAGGAAATGATGCTTACATTGTATGAAATGCTCTAAAAGGTTGATCTTAGGTACTTCATTCCTTTTCATGCTCAGATTTATTTTTACATAAAGGAAGGGAAAAGGCACTTATGTCCTCCCCTCCTTTGAATTTAATATCCATTTTGTGAGAATTTTTTAGGTCTACAGGTCTCAGGAAGATTATAGAGTTCTCATGCACTCTTGAGATGAGCACATGTCCCCCAATTGGAGCCAACTGTTACACCCCAGATTCTTTGAAGTGTACCCTATACTTTTTTGCGAGATTTGACCACTCTGACACTCCCAAAGTGTGATGGTTTCTTTGTGTATGACCATTTTGGGATGATTTTGATGTCCAAGTGTTGGTTATAGGTTACCTATATCCCCTCATATGGAGGGTCATGAAATATCCTTTTAGTCCCCATTCTCAAGGTGCTTAGTTTTATTGCTCCAGAAAACGACCCCTTCAAAGTTGGTAACTCTCCTTTGATCATTGGGCATTTTTTTGTCCTAGGTAGGTATGCATACATCTAAGATGGATCTACCAAGATACATGATTTACAGGACCTCTAGCCACTCACTTATTATTATTCTCTTTGTAAAATGTGATTGTGCTTTGTAATGGTTTCCATACTCGTGGTTTATCATACCTTACCCACATGGACCCTCTCTTTCTTATGTATGTACCACACTTGGACTTCGAAGGCCATTTTGTACATGATTATCTAGGTGCACATTTTTTGAGGCAATTTTACATGCATGGCACAAATTTTAAGGCATTAGGTCACCCTATTCGAGACACATATGGGAAATTTTTACCCGCATGGTTATCTATGAACCCACCATTTGTCAAAATCCATAACACCCCCCTCCTTTGGCACCTTTTTAAAGTGTTTTTTCTCATTAAAGGGGGTCAATTTCACTTGGAGAACTTCATGAAGACGTTGCATCTTATTTGGGGCTAAATTGATGATGTGGAGGTCACTTGAGTGACTGGGCACATGTTGGGGTTTACTTTATCCCTTATTTATCACCGTGGATGCACTTTATGGCCATCATTTGATCACTTATGCAAAAAATTGAACAAGTTGTCCACTTTTGGGGAAACTTTAGGGCTTGGGGTGAGGACATCCCCCTTTCTTGGGCTATAAGTTGCAACTTTAATGGCCAATGATTATTCCTTGACATGTTTTGAGCCCTCCCCAAGCTTCTTAAGGTGGAACATTATTCCAAAGAGGCCAAAAGGTCCCTCTTAGAAGTTTGATGTCATTTTGGTTATTGGGGTTCTTATGACCCATTTCGTGACTTGGAGGGTCACTCCCATGCTTCATTGATTTGCCTTGAACATAGGTATGGACATGGTCAAGATTTGGAGACATATTTCAAGGATTTATGGACATTATTTGAGCATTTTTGGAGCATATTTTATTAAAGCCGACCCCTTCTATGAGGGTTTTCACAATGTAAAGCATCATTTAATTGTATTTTGACTTAGTCTTTGGTTTGTGTGGATGAAAAGTGTTTCCACCTTATACACACCTCGGGTAATGTGGAAGAAATATTCAATCCACTGGGTATTTCCTTGGGGGAAAGTCTCGAGTCAAGGTGTTGTCACCTGATCCTCGACTCCTTTGTCTAGGCCAACTCCTAGCAAATCTAAGAGGGGTAGTCCCTAAAGAAAATAATCTAAGGCTTGAACTAATCTAAGTACAAGAAATAAATTCTAGGAGTTTATTGCAAACAAGAACAATATAATAATATAATCTAGAAACATATATGATTCATTTACTATCAAAAGATACATTCAATGATATAAAATAAAATGAGATACATTCATCAATATATTACTTCAAGATAAAGGAAATTTCTGAAATGTAAATACTTGAAAAGGAAATTCTTGAAGTAGAAGGATTGAAATGTAAATGTTATGAGACTAGTGCCAATAGTAAGATGTTGCTGAAGAAGAGTATTGCAATTGTTCTTGTAAATTTTATTAATGGTTTTTAGGTGGAATGGTTGTTGTGAGTGGAAGTCACTAAGTGATATGTATGAAAAGTGGTCCAAGAAAATGAATCTAATCCAGATTTGGCCTCTTAGAGGCTATCCCTCATATTGGAGGCTGAACTATGCGGATTTCCAACATGGATGATATCCCTATGACTTCACACAATATCTAAAGAGACTATCGAATATCAAACACGGGTATAACCCAGATCTCAAATTTCCCGTTGAACTTCACACACAATCTCTCTTGCGTTTCCGATCAAGCAATAACAACTTTGAGATTGTCCTATTAAAAATACTCCACACTGACTAGCCCTGGTTTTGATGAGTTCCCCAGATCGATCTAGAATCACAAGGGTTTAGAGCATGCTAGGGGGAGTTGAGGGGATTGTTTTATTTTCCAAACTGAAATAACTAAAAAGAAATACTGAAATTGAAGCTAATCTAACAAATTGAAATTTACTCTAAGAAATGAAAGCTAAGCTAATCTAATTTAATAAAATTAAACCCACTCTAAATGTTTTGCGGTGCTTGTGATAAATTTTATGGTTAATTTTGACTTTACTTCAGGTGAGAATTGTAATCTTGAGCAAAAGGAACCAAAATGAACAATCACACAAAGACACCATTCCCCCTACGGGGGATGAAGAGTGGGGACTATGTGGCCCACTCATTTTATTAAATAGATTACAACGATCTTTTTGGGATGCTTGTGGTTACTTATAGGAACGAGACCACTAAGATTACAAGTTTTCCAAAGTCTTTATTGAAGAATGAGGTGCTCCCGAGTGTCATAGAATGTCTAAATCCCGCAAAAAACGAATATAGTCTCCCTTTGTTTGCTCACAAACGTGAAAAAAATAACAAGGTAATTGTGCCAAAATGCTGCAAAACAACTATTAGAAGGTTCCTACAGATAGAGGTTAGAGTTGCATGAGAGGTCTATACAAAATTCTAAGTGAAAGACAAATAAAACTAGTATTTTACAACACTAAAATAAGCTAAATAATTAATTCTATTAGTAGATTTTGTTTGTTGTTTGGAAAGAAAACAAATGAGCGCTTAAATTTCTAGATATTGAAATGAAAATGCCCTTAAAAGAAACTACTCATTAGCTTTAAAATATCTAGATAAAATACTTGCTAAAAAGTTGTTTCTTTCTTTAGATCTAGCTTTTATATAATGAATTGAACATTGAATCTAGATATAAATAGCATGTGTTGGCACAAGGGAAGAACTGGGGTTCAACGCTTCAACAAATCACCAAAAAAACCCTAACTACAAGCCCTTTCAGAAACATCTGCGAAGTAGATGAAGTCTCACCTGAGGTAGAGGCAGGGGTGGTTGCGAGACTCAAGTGTCTGCAACCTAGCTGGGACACAAATATGTGATTACAATATTCTAACAAAACAATTAGCAGTTACCATTCATTACTATTTAACCAGTATTTACTTCGCATATAAAACCCTAATTACAGAGCATCATAGTATTCAATAAGATCTAACACATCGAGGCACTTAGCATATGGAAATAGATCAGATCTAGCATTGATTCATATCACTAAGTACTAAGCTATCATATCAGATTCATCTAAGCATACATTACTGCACTAAGCATAACTCACATAAACAATATAACAACCATTGTTATCACTGAAATTTTGTCCGCACATGGTTACAAGAACTCAGCATCATCAAACAGTGATGAAGTCATTCATGAACCTGAATTAATACCACAACATTCAAAAAGGTCAAAAAACCATACAAAGTAGTGAAAAATTGAAGAGCGCTTTGCAGACATTGGGTGCGCGCGCACATGCGTGGAACAGGATCGTAGAAATCATGCATATGCGCACGATGCGCACCTGTTAGCGCAAAAAGCCGCGCACCTACTAAACGACGCATTTATGAAAGTGGTCGGCCTCCCAACCACTTATGGTTCAACTCCCAAGCCGATTTGACCCTCAAATCTGGGCTGGATCCAACTGGTGGGCTGGTCAAAGACCTAATAATTCCCTAAATGGCCTCTTTTCACACTACAAAGCAGTTACACAATAACCCAATGCAATGCTATAAAAAGCCATGAATGCACCTCATTTTCTTAAGGAATTCAAAGTAATGTTATGCTGCCTATATTGTTTTAAGGAATCCATCCTTGACAAGAGCACATTGGGACCATTACATTGGGCAATCCATCTCACCATTGAGTGGATTTGTAAAGAGTTCTTTCATCACCATTTTCCATTTTCTTTGTTGTAAGAAGAGCTAGCTAGTGAGGGTCCAAGAGCCTTCCCTTGGAGGAAGAAGGGACTCATAGTCCCCTTTCTTCTTGGTGATTTGTTTTCATCAATAGATCAGCCTCAAACATTGGTGACATGGGTCTTTTTGTTCTGTTTATTTCTATGTCCCTATGCTCATGATTTTTGTTTTTATTGCATCTATTAGTTTAATTCTTAATCATAGTTTTTGTTTTTCTTTCTCTAACTCTTTTCTCTATAGCTTTCATGCTCAGCAGACCCAACTGAGCTTGCAAGCACCTCTTATTTTCTCACCAAGGTGACGAAAGAGGCGCAACAAATTGAAGACTCCATTGGGGAAAGGTATCAATTTCCTACCTCATTTGCATTTATTTTGGTCTTCTTTTAGTTTGTTTAACTTGCAGGTGCACTAACCGGCCTAAGCCGACTTGCCAATCAGCCAATTCCAAGTTGAATTGAGAGAAATCCACTCGGATTTTTCATTCTCGGTCATGTGCCACATATGCATGGGTTTTTGGGCCCACAGAAGCGCATCGTGCGCCCATGCGCCTGACTCATGGTTTCGTTCTGCGCACGTGCACTTTTTAAACTTGTCTCTGTTCGTGCGCATACGCTCTGTGCGCCTCTGTCTCCACTGGGACCCACGCATCTGTGCAAAATTTCACATTGAAAGTTGTTGAGATGTGGGGAAGGCCATCTGCCCTCTTAAAAATGATGTCAAGCATGTTTTAAATCTACACCACACTTAGTCCCCTCATCATATAAAGGGGTTAGTCAAACACACATAGGCACTTAGGAGGATAAAATCAATTTCCCTTCTTTGCTTTTTGCCACATGGATGGCTTGTTTTGGCTTACAATATAAGGTGGAAATAATT
>ML803084.1:39964-71732 GCA_009831015.1 Picea engelmannii
AAGCGAAGTCCACATGCAGCAAGGTGACATCTAATTCACTAAAAATTGGCACACTTTCACTCACACACAAAAGTCACTTATCACTCACATAACTTCTTCTCGAAACGTGGAGGTCAAAGTAAGTTTCCTCCAAAGGGATTCCGGAAACACCCCATCTTTTCTTGACTGGGCTATCCACTCCCATTTTTAATCAACGAGGTTGGTTTGTACCCCCAACCTCCCAAAACAACTACATCTAAAATCTTTCTAAAAACTCACTAAGTTTTCCTCCACAGGAGGTGCCAAAATAAATTTTTTAGTCTAGGTAGGATTTCGGGGATAGGCATCCAAATAAATCCCTGTTATCTGGTTCTCACATTGTCAAAACATAGAAGTTGTCAAATAGGGAACTGAAAATCCTCCAAGTCAAGTGTTCCAATTACCATAAGGTAGGGAGATACCCGTGAAGGGTTGAAGGCCGAGGTCCGGTTGTTCTGTGCATTCCCCCTTGAGGCACCCACCTCTTGGATGGGATCCAGCTCGTGACCCATTTCTTAGGCCGAAAATCTAAATGCCGCACTTTGACTGAGGTACCTAGTGACCAACTTTAGGACATCTACCCAGGTGGAAATTGTGGGTTGAAATTGCACCTTGATTGGATTTTGTGTGGCTATTGGGAAATATCGCTAGCTCTTTCGGGATATGCCCCCTTTACCCCTCATTATAACCAATTATTTCATCCTTCACTAGTTTCTCTTCCAGTGACTTCAGACCCCACTGTTGAGTACTATTGGAAGGTCTAGTGCTATTTGAGAGGAAGGACGTTACATCTTCTAAGACACGAGCATTTGCTCTCTTTTGATTCCCCCACGCGGACAAAACCCACTTACCCACATATATGCTTCTTTATCATTTTATGTATGATGCACATCTGATTACAGTTTGATTTGGATATATATATTGTGTAAATAGTCAACGCAAAGGCTCTTGTTTCTATATTACTCTCACCACTTTTTTCACACATACACACAGCTAGTCTGACATCATAGGGGAACCACAGAACCCCCGTCGTTCACGACGCTTTCTCAACCTCTCTCCTATCTTAGGGGGAGTATCTGGTCGTGCCCACTCATCGACACCTCCTTCACACACTCCCATGAGTGCTACTATCTTAGGATCATCTTTGCTTGGTTCTAAATTACTTGGGTCAACTTCCCAAGGTCATCCGTTCACTCGCTCTCCTTTACACGGAAGTGGGGGACCCACTTCCTCTCAAGGAGGGAGCACCAACCCACCTAGCCCCCCTCACGGGCCAGGTTCACAACATACAATGGTAAGAGATAATCCTCCCCCCCCACTGCAGATGCCATATTTGGCCTCTCTCAACATACCAGATCTCACTAAACTCACCAATGATCCTATATTGCATGATCCCACATGGCCTGCAATGCCAACCAACCTACCTTCAAACATACCAAAGTTTGAAGGAAAGGCAGGGGATGACCCTACCAACCATGTCATGACCTTTCACCTATGGTTCTCCTCCAACAACATTATGGATGATTCCATCAGACTGTGATTATTTCAAAGCACACTCACTGGCCCATCGGTTAAATGGTATGTCGAAGAAAAATCGGGGTCTCACGCAACCTTTGAGTCATTGGCCAAAGAATTCTTGACCTTTTTCCAATTACCCATCCGCCACGACAATGGTCTTGAACTACTATCTAAATTCAAACAAACCTCAGCCACACACATCGCTGACCACATTCACGAGTGGCGTAGGCGACGTAGTTTGTGCAAAGCAGAAACCACCAAGAAACAGTGTCTCGACTGGTTTCTTAGATCACTTGTCTCTCTCCTTGGTAAGGATGTAGATTCCACCTTCCCTCAATCTGAAGAGGAAGCCATCAGTAAGGCCCAATAGTATGACCTCATCTATGCACAGTCAGGGTACTTATACACGGTACTTCTTGATCTTCCAAAACCTGTGCCATTTGGCCAAGACAAACTTGGGATGTCTCACTCAGCAGACAGACTAATAGGTGCCACCATACACCATGGTCCACAACCCCAACCACCACCGATGTATGGAACACCTCAATACCCGTCGGCATACGGGGGCACTCCTTATTACCCCCCACCCCCTTATCAACAACCATACCCTGTTGCTATACCTCCACCCATAAGTGGACCACCACCGACACCTCCCATACATCCACCTATTCCCACAAATAGTGGTACTCCCTCAACATCAGCTTATAGTACTAGTGAAAGAACTATGCCTTCCTATGTACCTTATGGATCGGTACCACCACAAAATCCATACTTTCCATTTCCTGGTCCTCCACAACCCGTGGCTCCCCCACATCCTCATGCGGGGGTAAATTTTGTTCAACCCTCTGCTGCTCAACAATACCAAAGTTTTGAACAGTTGAATACAGCCAACCCAACTCATCCATCAAACAATTCCAAGAAGAAAGGACAAAACAGGAATAAAAACAACCTAGGACAAGGCGGGAATCAACCCCCACAGCACCAACCAACTGGGGGCAACCAAAACCAAGGGAACCAAAACCCCCAAGGGGGAAATAATAATAATAAACGCCAAGGGAGAAATAATGTTAAAACTATCTTCCCTTGTGCCCTTTGTGGTGAATTCAGCCATTACACTCATCATTTCCCCCAGATTGCTGATTTCAAATGGTTGAAAGACTCTGGTAGTCTTCCCCATTCTCCTGCACAACCTGCCCCTCAACAGGCACCACAACAATACGTGCAACAACCCCCTCCCACCGTGTTGCAAAATCCTATTCCACATCAAGGTGTGATAAACACCTAACAAGACACACAACACCCCCCACCTCAAGGGGGACAATACCTCAACCCCAACAACCCAACATAGTGTACAATTATCCTCACCAGTGAGGAATAAATCCTTCTGCAAACGCGTAGTCGTCAATATCATACACCCGTTGAGTCTCCTTCCAGCCCTCTAGAAACAAACCCTCCACCATCTGGACCCCCGTTGGTGATCCCTCTCCCTTCCGCCGAAACACCGCTTCGCATGCCTCACATCCCATTGCACAGGAATGTCCACAACCCACAGGCTAGGGAAGCTCATAACTATAGTTTGGTAGACGACTTAGCACAATCCCCGGCTGCCATGTCAGTCTTGGGAGTCCTCCAAACTTGTCCTACTCAACGAAAATCACTACTTTCCACCTTGGGGGCAGTCGACCCTGCAGATACTCGACTCATCACATTTGATCTTGATAGCGGAGAACCTCATCTTCCTGCCTTGATCACTTTTCAAATACCAGTGAAAATACGGAACATCACAGTTCATCGGTGTATCATCGATGAAGGTGCATCTACGTGCATCATGTCCAAAACAGTATGGCATAAACTTGGTTCCCCGGAACTCATACCCTCTGCCATCACATTATGAGCTTATGACGGACGACCATCCTCTCCTGAAGGGCTCTTCCAAAATGTCCCCGTTGAACTCGGGGGCAAGACTATTCTCATCGATATCGAATTTATCGATGCCCCGCTCGATTATAATATCCTGTTCGGTCGTAGCTACATGTACGCTATGAAGGCAGTGACATCTTCCGTCTTTCAGACAATGATGTTCCCCCACAATGGGAAGATCGTGACCATCGACCAAGTCTCACATTATGAGCCTAACCCATCTGCCAACCTCGATAACATTCTTCCTCTCATCCACACAAACCCATATGCATATCCACTCGTTGAGATGGGTCCTGGGATTTTTAAAGATCCATCCTTGTTAGGAACATACCATGGAGCACCACCACTCCTTCATCCTACTAATCAAGTATGTGTCATATCATCTAACAGAACTCACACAGAGGATACCCTTCCTCCTACAGAGACTTATTTCATATCTGACGTTCAATTTGTCACAGAAACCCCTCCTCCAAACCCCCCTAGACACTCGTTGACCCCATCAGTCCACGATTCCATCACTCAAATTCCCTTCTTTTACCCTCCACTCGGTATAGAATCTTTTCAGGTAGCCGCAACACTCACACTACCTAATATGGTGTTAGAAATCCCAGTGTGGTATTTACACCCACCTGAGATGGTCCCTCGACCATCCCTTCCCCCACAGGAAGGAATCCCCATGACGATTCCCATCCTTACCCCCACCACTCCCCCACTCACTAATCCCCCTGTTATAGCTGGGGGCAGGAGAAAGAAGAAGAAGCCCACCGCTCCACTTCCTCCATGCATCCCACCACCTTGCGCACTATGTGAGAAAGAGGGCCACCAAACGAACAACTGTCCATCCCTACCTTAATTACGAAATTTGATCCCCCTCAATCAAACTCCCACAACACCCACCACTACTTCTAGTCCCACCACTACCACCCACCCTTCCAGTAGTAAAGGGTTGAGGACCAAATACGCTTGTTATATCTGTTCAGAGTATGGCCATTACACCCATCATTGCCCAACACTGCCATGCTTTCGGCAGACATTAGCTACAGTGCACCAGAACTTCCAGAACAACCCCAACCCTACTACGTCCTCCTCAAAAAATATCACTGACATTCGTTATGTCACCACTTCAGTCAATGAATGTATGAGACGCCCTTGCTCTCTCTGCAATTCATTAGCTCATTTTACATACCAGTGTCCTATGATCCTTGAATACAGGCAATGTCAATTGGCCCTGCTTCACCGACCCGTAGAGGTGATAATTGACATTACCTCGTCACTAGAGGATCTTCATGTCATTTATCCTGAGCCCAAGGCACTCCCAACACCTCCATGGTTCTTAGATGACGTATCCGAGGATTAACCCCCCCAACCCCCCCAACTCTCCTGCCCATTCCTCTATGGACACTCTCCACCCAACAACCACGGGTACCCCTCAGTACTTCAATATATGGTTTATGTCGAGTGAACCCTCACCCTCCCCTAACCATGTTCCCCCTGCTTCTTCACCAGAGGGCAACCACACAACCACTATCACCGAGATCACTCCTCATGACCCCTTGTATTCCCGACATTTCCAATGCGACGAGGAAATAATTGAAGAGATAAATCACCCAGACTCTCCCTGGGATGCACTACACCATCGTGCACTCTTCTCTCCACAGGAAGCCTCCATGCCTCCTAACCAAAACCCCATTTACGCAGTCGAAACCAAGGATTTTATCCCATCAGGGCCTATCGATTGGTTCAATAATCCCATTCCTACTCCTGACGCGTTTGAAGACGACAATATGGCCAACATTTCCCCCACCATTAAAATCGACATTTCCATAAAAAATGGCATCGTCGAAGAAATCACCATTGGAGATGCTTGCACTCCTCAGGAAATCGCTGCATATAAAGCCCTCTTCCAGGAATATAGGGATATTTTTGCCTGGTCATACACGAAAATTATTGGCCTTGATCCCTCTATTGTCAAACATCAAATCGACACCTGGCCTGACATCACACCAGTTCGCCAAAAACAACAACCACTACACCCATCCAAAGCCGCAACTATCAAAGCCAAAATTGACAAATTACGCACTGCCGGGTTTATTTACCCCATCGCTTACACCTCATGGGTTTCCAACCCTGTACCCATTGACAAAAAATAGGGAACTATCCGCGTTTGCACAAACTTTCACAATCTCAATAACGCATGTCCCAAAGATAAATTTCCAATGCCTTTCATTGATCAAATTATCAATGACTGCGCCGACCATGAGGCTCTCTCCTTTATGGACGGATTCTCTGGCTATAACCAAATTCAAATCCACCCAGCCGATCAGTATAAAACCACATTCACTACCCCGTGGGGCACTTTTTCATATCGTGTCATGCCTTTCGGCTTAAAAAATGCCAGCGCCACTTTCCAGTGGGTGATGACATACATCTTTTACGATCTGGGTAATATCATCCTCGCCTACTTGGACGACCTCACAACTCGATCCAAGAAATGCATCCATCATCTCGATGATTTACGAATCATCTTTCAATGGTGTCATCAGTACAACATCCGCTTGAATCCTCTCAAGTGTGTGTTCTATGTCACCGCAGGGAGCCTCCTCGGTTTTATCGTTTCCCAAAGCAGTATTACCGTGGACCCCCTCAAAGTCCAAGCTATCAATGAAATTCCACCTCCCTGGAATTTACGGCAACTTCAGAGTCTACAGGGCAAAGCTAACTTCCTTAGATGCTTTGTCCCAGATTACGCCATATGAGCACACGATTTCCTCGGCTTAATACGTCAAGACATCCCTTTTCACTGGGACGACCATGCCCAACAGTCTTTTGATGATCTTAAAGTAGCGCTTTCAAATGCACCCTTAATTAGTGCACCCGAATATAATCACGACTATATCCTCTACGTATCAGCATCAACTGTATCAGTAGTCGGCATCCTCGTCCATCTTGGAGATGACAATCATGAACATGTCATTTATTACGTTAGTAAAACCTCTCAGGGCCACCCTTGAAGTATAAACATGAAGATAAACTTTCTCTTGCAGTTGTCCTCGCAGTCCAGAAACTGCGCCATTACATTCTGCTTCGCACCACAAAGGTCGTCGCAGATTCCAACCTTATGCAGTACTTGCTCAACCGTCGACAATTTAACGGAAAATTCGCTCGATGGATCATTATAATTCAGGAATACGACCTCGAGTTCTCCACACCTAAGAGTAAGAAGGCCCTCATTCTCGCCAAACTTGTCATGACCCTCCCCTCTGACACCACCAGTGCCCCCATCAACACCGACTTTCCCGATGAACATCTCTTTTGCATCACTTTGGATGATCCTTGGTACGACGACCTTCTCGTCTACCTCCGAACTCAAAAGTTCGGTAACCACCTTTCACGAGATGATCGTCGATGTATTCACCATCATGCCCCCCGCTACCTTCTCATCGGAGACATCCTATACCGGCGGGGCGTCGACACCATTCTTCATCGATGCCTGACTATCAACGAGGCTGAAAGAGTCTTAAACGACTGCCACAACGGTGCATGTGGGGGCCATCTTTCAGGTATATCCACTGCTCAAAAGATTATCCGAGCCGGTTACTTTTGGCCTACCTTGTTTCATGATTGCATTCATGCCATGAAACGATGTGAGCAATGCCAGCTCTACGCCAACAAAGCCCAAGCTCCCCCCGCTCTTCTTCACCCTGTCATTACTGCCGACCCTTTTTGTAAATGGGGCATCGAATTCATGACTTGTAATCTCCCCTCCAACAATGGCCATAAATACATTGTTTTCACCATTGATTACTTCACCAAATGGGCCGAAGCTATGCCCACTTTCAACAACACCACTGACACTGCAGTGCATTTTTTCTTTAACCACGTCATATCCCACTTTGGAGTACCCCTCCAACTCATTTCCGACCATGGGAAACACTTCGAGAATGAGATCTTCATCGAACTCTCATCTCAGTTAGGATTCTCTCACGAGTTTTCCTCACCATATTACCCTCAGTCTAACGGACAGGTCGAGGCAGTTAACAAAGTCCTCAAAACCATGTTACAACGCACGGTTAATAAACAAAAAACCAATTGGCATCATATGTTATTTTCTGTGCTATGGGCTTATCGAACGACTGTGAAGACTACTACCAGTTTCACACCATTCCATTTAGTCCATGGGGTCGAGGCAACTCTTCCCATCGAGTGTGAAATTCCCACCTTACGCACCACAATTGAGCTATTACCTGACACTGCTCCAATGGAGCAGTGCTTGCTGAACTTGGAGTCTCTGGATGAAGATTGTCGATCTTCCTTACAGAACAACGAGGCAACTAAAAAATGATCCAAGGCTACCTTTGACCGCCATGTCAACCTTCGATCATTCTGCGAAGGCGACCTCGTCCTGGCTTATGATATCGCTCATGATACCTTTGGCCATGAAAAATTTGAATCACTTTGGCATGGCCCTTACATTATCCAACATTTCCTCACCAAAGGCGCATACATCCTGGCCTCCCCCGAAGGCCTCTCTCTCAAAGAACCCGTCAACGGGTTATACTTAAATAAATTCTACGCTTAAACGTAGTCATCCTACTTTAGGTCATTTCTTTTTCTAGAGTTTTTAATCTTTTTTCTCCTCCCCTCACATCTAAACTATCTGTTGTGCTATTGACAGATGCTTCCTCCACCACCCTACCACACCGCTTACACTGAAGGCGCCAGCCGTTGGACACAAAATCTCGCTTCGGCTGCTTGGGCTCTCTACACCCCCTCACATGAAATGCTCCATTCAAGCAACATATGTTTGGGGTCAGCAACCAAAAACCAAGCCGAATGCACTGCTGTCATTGGCCTCCTGGCCGACGCCCAACATCATCATATTCGTCACCTTAGCGTCTTCCTCGACTCTCAACTAGTCGTTCTCCAGGTCAACCATGTGTACCACATCTGTGATCCGTGCCTCTTTCACAAATACCTGCAGATTAGGCTTTTATCTCGACATTTTGATTCCATTACATTTACACATATTCCAAGACAATTGAATCAAATCACAGATAACCTAGCTAATATTGTGTTAGACTGGCATATATCACATCAAGATACCTCTACACATACATAAACATGTCATAATCTTGTCACAACATATATATAGAATAGACATCATCAAACCATTAACCAAAAACATGTAAACACCACATAGATCTCAAAAAGTATACTCATGTATATATATATATAGGTATACAGTGTCATCTGAATGTTTGCATACAAAAAATACACATATCCACAGGCCAATACAACACCTCGGTACAAAGTGGGCTCACCAACCTATATAATTTTTTTTTACATATGTACATCAAAGAACCACTCACGGTGCCTCTAAAGTGCCACCACCTGCCCCTCCCTCAGGTGGTGGCAGCCCACCAACACCTGCCCCAGGAGGTGGTGGCCCACCCCCTACAGGCCCCTCCTGCCCTGGCGGCAGTCGTCCGCTTGTGATCTCCGCAACCACTGCTGCTCGTCACACGATGGCCTGCCATGGCGGAGGAACCCCCACACACTTCTCCAAGAACGTCTCGTCCTGAATGAGAGACCATAGACCCTCAGGAACGTCCTATAATACCGTCTCTAGCCGATGACGTATATCCTCAAAATCCACTCCAGCAGCCACCAGAGGAGCGTGTGATGGTCCAACACCAGGGTCATCAAATAGGCACCTCCTCGCTGCCCTCTCCAGATCAGCTGGTCGCCCCGCGGCGTCCTCATGCCGACGTCTCTCCTCCCGCTGCAGTCTCTCCGACTCTCGACGAGCCAACGCTCTTTGCATCTCCACCTCGCATCTGCGAGGTGCCACATCTGCACATGCAAACAACCAACACATAGAATCAACATCTATATCCAAAACATATGGATTACTATCTCAAAATATGACAAACAACATACAACCCACATACCTCGATGATAAAAAACCTCTCCTGGAGGTAGAACCATGTCCGGATCATCCCGGAAGTCCACCCCGGTATAGGGGTAATGAAAAATCACCTGCGACATCTACCGCCATACCTGTGTCACCTCTGTCGAAAAGAAGTGGCCACCTTTGCCACCACCATGGCGAAGTAACGTCGTCGACCACCGCCTCAGCCGCGGCTCTCGCGCCCCAAGTACACCCAATAGAATCCTCGGGTGCAACATTGACACCCTCTCTAGAAACCAAGCCACTAGGATGGACCCGAACGCAAACTCCCCTGTATCCGTCGACCGACAGTGGTCCAACTGCGCCACCATCCTTACATGCAGTGTCAGCCCCTAAGCGAAACGCTCACCGGCCAACACTCTCTCCAGCACCAGAAGCTGGCCATCGCTAATCCGCTGGGTCGCCAGTGACCCGTATACTCGTACAATCATCGTTGCTATACAACTATGCGCTAGGGAATCTATCGGCGATATGCTCACCACTGTCCTGGACATAAAGTTAGGACCTGAACAATACCTCCGGCCAATAGTGGCGAGCAACGTACCCCTAGGTAACACCAGCTCCGCCGGTAGGGGCGTTCCCCGAAATGGGAGCCCAGTCAAGAAATATACATCCTCCACCGCAGTGAAGGGGATCTGCTCTCCTCGCACGAGGAAGAAGTGCAGCTCTAGACTCCACATATGGATCATGAACTGTAACAGATACTCTTGTGCCCATATCAACGAGCACTCAAAAAACTTTAGCAACCTAGAGGTCGCCAAAGTCGCACGTACACCAGGATCCTCAATGACCACGACGTCTCACAGCTGAGACCAGTCTCTCTCTCGCCACCCCACTAGCATCGTCACCACCATCCACCTGCAGAAAACACAGAGTCCTATATCAGCTCATGCAACCATCAACAACATCAAAAAGACTCATTTTTATACACCTCAACCTTGCCTCCTAGGCGCGATTTTGTTACCCACAGGCGCGCACACATGCGCGCCTGTTCACTACACAGGTGCGCACACATGCACGCCTGTTCACTACATAGGTGTGCATCAGTGCACACCTATTTGTTTCACAGGCGCACTCCCATGCTTTCCTGTTCACCATACAGACATGCCTAGGTGCGCGCCTGTTTCAACCCACATGCGCACACTTGTGTGTGCTTGTTCAACTCATAGGCGCGCCCTTCGAGCGCACCTTAAATTATCTCCACTGTGCCTCCATGCGCGTATATCCGGTGGATAGGCACGCACATATGTGCACCTATCACTAGATCTCCCGTGCATGTGGGGCCCATATCCCCTAAATGTCTCTGTACGACCCTCTGTACAGGCCCTGCCCAAAAAATGAAATCCTATTTCTATGCAAGATGATCAGACCACTAACCTGCAGCTTGCTAATCACCAATCAGATGCCTCGCCCTCCCCGAATCTCCAAATCTCCTCTAGAAACTGCTCATCCAGTCACTATTGCAACAGGTACAAATGAGGTGGCAATGTGGGCCCTACAGCTATATATAGGCCTTTTTCCAAACTTCCACTCACCATTCCGGGAGCCCACGGTGTCCATTTTTCAATCCATCTTCAGCCATGGGATCAACATCCCGTCACCTACAAATCAACAGTCCCTGGGTCGCTTTTCATACTGAGCCCTCGAGGCGCCTTTTTTCATACCATGGTCAGGTACGCATGCGCCTAGTCACACTTATCACATACATGCTCATATCTTTTGATTCTCTTCAGATATTGTTCACTTTGGGTATTTGGTTTTCATGTGTGCAGGTACTTGCTCATCCTACATCGGCACCACCCCTTCAGGTATACAGTCAGCACTGGCATGTAGTCTTTCCTATTGTATCTCACTTTCATTTCCAGTCGCACCCTCTGATGTTTACCTCTAGAATCCCCATTCCCGGCTCTGCAGTACCCACACCTCCTTTTCGCATCTTCGGTACTGTGACCCGGTAGCATTCTTACCTACATGAGTTGTCCCATTCATAGCACCTTTTGATACTTTTGACACTCATGTTGTTCTTCATTACCCTTTAGGGATGGGAGTCCCGATAGTCTTTCATCATGTCACGAATCAACCACATACTCCTTCTCCTCATTTTTCTAGCTTTCCCACACAGACTCCCAGATTTTCCCTTCTCGGTTCTATTTTTTACCTGCACCTCCGCAGTATTATGAACCCTCCATTTCCTCCACAATCAGTTTGCCCATCTGCGAACCTAACTTCATTTCACCTACCTCATATGGAAACTCACCAATGGGGCCCCCACCCTTCAATAGTTTTCCAAGAAAATTATGCCCTACATGGGCCACCCATATCACACTGGGGCACCCATTTCTGTATTTGTATATTTCTCCCCAAATTATTCGTTATTTATTGTACAAACACCTTTATTTCCAGTCATTACATTATCTTTTTTGTCGTCACCTTTGGCGACTTGCTTCCTTCCTTTTGGCCAAACGTAACCCATGTCACCCTTGGTTGGAGCATTACTTATCATCTACCCTTGCCGACATCGTCCATATCTTCAGAGTACCCCACATGTCACTTACCTCTACCCTCTGAATTTGTTCACCGTGTCCTGCCTCTAGCACAACTTATCACCGGTCTTGTCGTCCCCCTGACACTCAACCTCGTTACACGGTTGCGACCACTGTTTATCTCATACATCCTCTAACCAAGGGAAGTCTTGAGTCCTCCCACTTCTTGACTTCGTCCATGTACCTCTGCCACTTCCTCACCTCAGTAGATCTCCCGAAGCCCTTTTCTTCTAGGAGTCGCGTTCCCCTTTTGTCGACATCAACACAATTTTCCAGAAGGGTGTCAGTATCTTGATTCTCATTATCCATTCAATGAGAGATCTCAGACGGCACAGGGTGAAACACCATTGCTCCCTGCTGTCGTTGATCCCCATAACATTCGACACCAACACTTTCTCATGTTACGGTGGGTCTTACTTTGTGACTATTGTAGTTATTTCTCTCATTTGTTGAAGACCTTTGAACTAGGCTGGGCTATCAATGCCCACATGATCGCTGCTAATATTTACCGCAATCACTGCCTACTATTCAGAGTATGTTTACTTGCAGAATTATCTTTTGCCTTTATCAGAACCACCCCCGAGGGCACTGCAGTTGTCTACACCAACACTTCAGTCATCTTTATAAGAGTTACATGGCACGCGCATGGGGCATGCCTGCCTCGTTTGTACACAGTTTTATATTTTACACACCTCATGGAAGGTCGGGTCCTACCGGTTCCTTTTTCCCTCCAACGGATCGCTCTGGAAAATCACACTATTACTCTCTATTACAACAACATTCTCAGTAGAAGAAACGTTGATGGATTTCGACTATACGTATTCTCCTAACCTCATCCATCAGGGGGCATCTGTTATCACTGAAATTTCGTCCGCACATGGTTACAAGAACTCAACATCGTCAAACAGTGATGAAGTCATTCATGAAACTGAATTAATACCACATCATTCAAAAAGGTAAAAAAGCTATACAAAGTAGTGAAAAATTGAAGAGCGCTTTGCAGACATTGGGCGCGCGCGCACATGCGTGGAACAGGAACATAGAAATCGTGCATATGCGCACGATGCGCGACTGTTAGCGCAAAAATCCGCACACCTGCTAAACGACGCATTTATGAAAGTGGTCGGCCTCGGCCTCCCAACCACTTATGGTTCAACTCCCAAGACGATTTGACCCTCAAATCTAGGCTGGATCTGACTGGTGGGCTGGTCAAAGACCTAATAATTCCCTAAATGGCCTCTTTTCACACTACAAAGCAGTTACACAATAACCCAATGCAATGCTATAAAAAGCCATGAATGCACCTCATTTTCTTAAGGAATTCAAAGTAATGTTATGCTGCCTATATTGTTTTAAGGACTCCATCATTGACAAGAGCACATTGGCACCATTACATTGGGAAATCCATCTCACCATTGAGTGGATTTGTAAAGAGTTCTTTCATCACCATTTTCCATTTTCTTTGTTGTAAGAAGAGCTAGCTAGTGAGGGTCCAAGAGCCTTCCCTTGGTGGAAGAAGAGACTCATAGTCCCCTTTCTTCTTGGTGCTTTTTTTTCATCAATAGATCATCCTCAAACATTGGTGACATGGGTCTTTTTGTTCTTTTTATTTCTATGTCCCTATGCTCATGATTTTTGTTTTTATTGCATCTATTAGTTTAATTCTTAATCATAGTTTTTCTTTTTCTTTCTCTAATTCTTTTCTCTACAGCTGTCCTGCTCAGCAAACCCAACTACACTTGCAAGCACCTCTTATTTGCTCACCAAGGTGATGAAAGAGGCGCAACAACCATAATGCACAAAGTAACCATAACACAGGATATACATGGTTCACCCCAGTGTTGGGCTACGTCCACCAACTCTTCTTCTCTTCTATTATCTTCTATCAAGCTTCTTACAAGCACAAAGCATCAAAAACATACTCTGCAGAGGACAGGAGATCTGCGCACACCTCACCAGATTCTCCTTCCCTGAGCTAGGTCACAACAAAAAGCCTTTTTACAGTCCGCACATAAGCTTCTTACAATCACTTGCACTTAGCTCTGCAAGTGTTCAACACATCATGCACAAAGCATTCATAACTATTTTCACTTATCTCACTGACGTCTTCCTACATCACCTAGATATCTATTTATACATTAAAAAAAGGGGCCTAAACACGGGTAAACCCATGGGCCGACATCCCATACCCGTTACATAAGATAAAAACCCAAAGTGCCCTAAAATGTGGCCGAGATCCCACGATCTTCACTTCGACTTGCGCTCTACCTTCGACCAGCCTGTCGAAGTCCCAAAATAGGTCAAACCTAACCGAGGATCTCCAAAACTTGGTCAAGGTCCAACATTCCCCCAACACTCACCGGTGACTCATCCCGAGTCACTCTGATCTGGGTAGATCTGCCTCAAAATCCCCGAGCTTGGCTCGAGCTGCTTCGACCTGCTGCTTCGCCAAGGCCTCCTTCTCGGTGAAATCTTGAATAACTGCCTCGTTCACAGGTATCTCTAAGCATTGTTATATAGAAGTGACTACTTGTTCCAGTTATTCTCTTCGGCCTTCAATCTCCTCAAAATGTAGGCAAGCTGCATCCTGGATGGGCTGGAGCTTCTAAGTCACTTCCATGAATTTTCTTTGTATGGTATGGATCTGTTTCTAGGCCGTGCGTTGTTCTTGGGATCTTTTCATCCTCTCAACTGCTGACAAGAGTTTCAACTGTGCTTGTACTATTGTTGCTTGCTTCTTTGCCTCCTGAAGCTGTGAATCCAGTGTCTTTAGTTCAGGGTCCTCTATAAGTCGCTCATAAGTCTGATCACTGTGATCACTTAGTTGTTTACATTCCACAAATAATTCTTTGATTCTCTCAACTACGCTCTGGGCAGTTGCTTCTCTCTGGTCTTGCACTTCCTGCAGAGTGCTTGGAACTGTTTGTAGCTCCAGTTCTGCTATTCTCTGTTGAAGATGTTGAATGGCTTCAACAATCTTCGCCACTTGATTCTCCACTGGCTCTTCCTCCATTTTCTCTAAGCCTGTCACAGAGTGAAGTTCTCTGTTTACTTCTTCTTTTATTCCAACCTGCTCTGCGAGCAACAATTCTTTCTCCTACTGGATCTGTGCTTTATCCTCTTCAAACTTGGTTTGGAGGTCGTCCTTCTCCTGCTACGCAACTTGGCATTGCTCTATTACTTCCTCTTATGCCTGTTTCAGGGCCATTGTGGCTTGTTCTTTTTCTTCCTGCATGCGACGAAGGCGAGCTTCAGTTGCATTAGCTATTCTATAGAGTTGGGCAAGCTCATCTCCCAAATCTGTTTCATTTGATGGAGGGGGCGTAGTGGACACTGTGCGGATGGAGTGAAGGGCTTGTTTTACCCCTCACAACTCTGCTTCAATTATTTCATACATGGTCTCTTGTTTTTATTCATTTCTCTACAAAATATCTTCTGAGGCATCTGATACAACTTTGATAATGAAGTCAAATTCATCAACCATCAACATAGTCTAAAACTTTGGATTACTAGCTTTGGATTTCTTCCACGATGTAGGTTTCGTGGGGGGAACATTTCTTTTCTTAGATGGCTCTGCGTCATCAGTGGGATTCTGTGGTGGTCTTACTTCACCTTGCTTCTTCTTATCTTCTCCCCCATTGTTCTCTTCTTTATCTACTTCGGCATCACCTCCTCCTCTAGGCGAATTTGAAGTAGTCTCTTCTAGTGCGCTGCTCAGCTCCTGTACCTCTTATTTCTTCTTCTTTTTTCTACTTCCAGGTGCATCGTACTCTTCGCAGGTAACCACCGGACTTACGATTAGGTCAGGGTTGGAAAGTTCATCCTGGTCGACCGGGATCAAGAATTTTGTGGGCCATTCCTTAGTGATTTCTTCCAGGTCCTCCTATGTGAGCTTATAGTATGACTGAAGTTCTTCTTTACTTTCATTTGCATGCACAATGATGTAAATAAAATTCCTATCTGCGTAGAACTTCATAAGGGGCCTGAACCTGTCCAGAGTGTTCTATGTCATATGAGGGAAAGATTCGATAGCCCTTTTCAATTGCAGGTAATAGGTGTGGAATACTGCGTTCGACTGCCATTATTTTCCCATATCGCTCGAGTAGAAGAGCGAGGTGAAATTCACGGCTAAGGGTTTGGATGGCTCAATTTATGGGAAGGTCGCACCTTCCAACATCTCCCAAGAAATGAACATGATGAGGATTAACAACCAGCTAAAATGGAACTCATAGCCCTGATCCCGAGCTTCACATAAATCCAATTCTAGTTGGCTGACTAAGTAACTAGCCCAGTTCATCTGTAGCCCTTCCACACATTTTCCAGCGAGGTCAACGACAAACCCTATGACCTGTGTGGGGATATTATTCCTTACTAGCTTACCAACAATCAACTAGAAATCAAGACACACTGCACCATTCTGAATGGAGGCTACCTTGTAGCTTCGTGCCCCCTTTTCCACATCACCATAGGTATCTTTAATCCTCTATGCTAGGGCACAGTCTGCAACCTTCCCTGGGTAAAAGTCTTGTGGGTCTGGTCCCTGCATGCTTAATTCGATGATCCTATGGATCAATGTCAGATCAACGGTGATGCGTCTGTCTAGACATAAATAACCACCATGGAAGCACGACAACAAGAGTTTAATGCACGCGTTAACCTCCTGGTGCCTTCCAAAATATGGTATCTTCATTACATTCAAATAGTGGACTGCATGATGTTCATGGTCCACGGTTGGGGAATGATCTTCAATTTCTTTCCCTTCATCTTGGTCAAGTACTTGTGAGGTGTGAGCATGCCATATATCTTGCGGTCTCCCAGATTGTAGTCACTGATCTTCAAGGTTATAATCCTCTCCAACTGTGGTCTGACTGCGTGTATCCCCTTCGGGAGGTATGCAGTGATGACTATGTATGCGAAGTACCTCAGGAAACTATCATGACTCACCACAATGGCCAGGGGTGGGATGTAGTTGAGCAGGATAGATGGTATTAAATTTTCATTTGTTAGGTCATCTCGATGCTTGGTTGTTTTCTCGGCCGCAACTCAGGATGGTCCAAATCTAAGAGAATTCGATGGAGAGGCTTGCACCCCTCTCTTCGACGAAGCTTGAAATCCTATAGACATTACTTTCTGAGCCATTAGATCAATTAGGATTTCCTCTACTGACTTTTCTACTGTGCTAATGTTGTCTGACATGCACACTTGAGATCAGATATCTCAAGTTGATGAACAAATACTGAACACAATAGAATGGGTGGTGAAGTCTCTATAAACATAGCGTGGTAGTGGTTAGATCTCTGTGGGCTCAAGGAATCACTGTTTGCAAAAGTGTTCTCGGTGCAACGTTCGACGTGATAAGTAGGAAATGTCATAATAGTTTCTTTCAACGAGTCACAAAGCCTTATTCAATTCAATTCCATCCATTATGGCGCGGTCCCAACGGTCCAAATGGAAAGATTTTGGTCCATAATTTCTTTTATAACCGTTCGAGAGCGTCGGTCTGACAGTCATAATGTCTCTAATGGTTATAGTGCTCCACCATGGCGAAGTGCCATTCTGCGCTGTTCTATTATTCCGACGAAATTCAAATTTTGGAAACCTTCCTTCTACGAAGTTCTTTCTCGAGCTTCTTGAAATTTCTCTAACTTTGCTTTCTTCTTGCTGAGATTTCTATCCTTTTTTCCTGTAATCTGAGTCATTTGGTTCCTCTTTCCATTTTGATTGTTATCTTCTCTTGGCATAGTAACTTCACACCGTCGACAATATTTCATAGGGTTCGAGTGTGATACTTCTTCTCTGTTTGGGGTAGGTGCTCTGCTTTCCTATATGGATAGGTTCTTCAAGTCTCTTTGTGTTCTTTCAGCTTCGACATCCAAATACCTGGTCCTTAGCAGATTCACTTGTTCTTTTATTCTGCTATCAAGTGTGCTATTCTCTTAGTCATGAAATCTGTTAATTCTTACTTTTTTCTGTTATAGGGATTCCTCTTCTTTTCTTTGACTCTGGTCTTTCTCAATCTAGGTTTTTCCTAATAGCATAACAAATAGGGCGTTGTTCTCAATAAACTTAATGAACTCAAATTCTTCCTCTGTTTATGAACCAGGAGCACTCTTAGGTATCTGGGTAAGTATTCCACATAGGGTTATTAGCTTTCCTCTAAATAATCCTATTCCTCCCAACGAAGGAACCATAGCTAGATTTCCCAAAATTTCCCAAGTTCTTTCTGTCATAATATTCACCCATATTTCCTCATCCAGAACACAGTCTATGTCGAAGTCTCCTATTCTTTCTTCTATGAATTCTTTCTCTTTTAAGATCTATGATAGATTGGTGTCTCTATGATCATTCAGGGTTTCTTTCATTTGCAGTAGTACAGTCTCTGATTTTTTTGGGGGTTCTGCCATAGTCTTGGTTTCTTGGTCTATCTCATAGTTTTCTTGTTCCATATTTATTCTTTCAAGCTTAGCAATCATTCTAGGGAAATCCAAAACTTCATGGTCCATAACTTTACAACAAAGACAACTAGGTCTTCTACCAGGGAATTCCTTAGCAAGATGTCCTCGTCTTTTGTAACTATAACAAAGGGTTAATCCTCTCTTTCTCTTGAATGATCCCTAGCCTTTTTTGTACTACGAAATAGGATCATAGTAGCTAGCCTGCAAAAAATTCTTTCTAGGATCTTGTATCCATTTGTTAGTCCAAACATTCTTTCTATGCATAGGAATAACGTATCTTTCACTATTTCTATCAGATCTACTCATATTAAAGATTCTTTCTTCTAACTGTGACCTAGTTTTCAGACTAGGACAAAGTTTATCAAACATACCTAGATCCATACATTCGAAACAAAAATTTTCACTTTCTCAGAGTACAAAGCTTTTAGATCTTACCTCTTCAATAAAAAAAATTCACTGTTCTTACCTTTAGCAGAGCACAAAGATTTCATATTTTACCTCTTCAATAAAAAAATTTCACTGTTATTACCTTTAGTAGAGCACAAATCTTTCATATCTTACCTATTTTCTTTAGATCTGGTTCCTTTCTTAGAACAGAGCTTTGCAAGTCAAGCATCAGATATATGCACATAGCTTGCTCTTTTCCTCAGTTACCAACAATGACAGTTTCAGGTCCTGACAACAGAACCATTTGTTGGCACAGGGGAAGACCCGAGGTTCAACACTTCAACAACGCACCAACAAAACCCTAACTATTGGCCCTTTCGGCAACACCTGTGAAGTAGATGAAGTCTCACCCGAGGTAGAGGCAAGGGTGGTTGCAGGACTCAAGTGTTTGCAACCTAGCTGGGACACAAATCTGTGATTACAATATTCTAACAAAACACTTATCAATTACCATTCATTAGTATTTAACCAATATTTACTTCGCATATAAAACCCTAATTATAGAGAATTGAAGTATTCAATCAGATCTAACACATCTAGGCACTTAACATATGGAAATATATTAGATCTAGAATTCATTCATATCACTAAGCACTAAGCTATCATATCAGATTCATTTAACCATACATTACTGCACTAAGCATAACTCACATAAAAATTACAACAACCATAATGCACAAAGTAACCATAACACAGGATATACGTGGTTCACCCCAGTGTGGGGCTACGTCCACCAACTCTTCTTCTCTTCTATTATCTTATGTCAAGATTCTTACATGCACAAAGCATTAAAACCATACTCCGTAGAGGACATGAGATCTGTGTGCACCTCGCCATATCCTCCTTCCCTGAGCTAGGTCACAACACAAAGCCTTCTTACATTCTGCACATAAGATTCTTACAATCACTTGCACTTAGCTCTGCAAGTGTTCAACACAACATGCATAAAGCATTCATAACTATCCACACTTAGCTCACTGGCCTCTTCCTACATCGCCTAGATATCTATTTATACATTACAAAAAGGGGCCTAAACATGGGTAAACCCATGGGATGACATCCCATACCCATTACATAAGACCAAAATCTAAAAGTGCCCTGAAAAGAGGCCGAGATCCCACGATCTCCGATTCGACTTGCACTCCGCCTTCGACCAGCCTGTCGAAGTCCCAAAATAGGTCAAAACTGACCGAGGATCTCCAAAACTTGGTCAAGGGCCAACAACATGCATGCATAAGTAAGGAAACTAAATTTAATATTTCAATTTGAATTTATATCTAACTAAAGCATGCAAGTAAAAGTAACCAAAGAAAATTAAGATTTTGTGAAAGAGAGGAAGTGTAAGCTTGAGTTTGGAACTTCTTGGGCGATGGGGTCTCCTTGGTGAAAAGAGGAGGGATTTGTCTTCAAGATTTTGGAGAGAAGGTAGAAGCATGCAAGCTCATACAATTCTACAAAGTGAGATTCCAAAATCTTCACAACACTTGCAAGAAACTTGTTAAATCTCAGTGTTACCTACAAAAGAGACTCAATGGCACATTAGTTAAGAAAAACATAAAATGCACATTTAAAGCTCTAAAATAGATAATCAATAGGATTAAGAAATCAAGAGAGATTAATAATCCTATCCTTAATGAGTAATAATACTCCTACAAAGGCCAACCTCAACAAATTTTTATAAACAAATGAAATAAAACAATGTCACCTCATAAGCATTAGCACATGACAATTATCCACACACTATCCAAGCCACCATATGACCTCCAAAGAATTATTTATTCCAATATAAATGAAAATATTACATCAATAGTACATCAAGCCAAAACCAAAATCCCATTAACCAAATAATGGAGAAGGCTTGTTTAAATAGCAATTTAGGTGAAGATCCCAATGCAAAATCATGTGACAAGTGGAAGAGGGAGACTTGCATGAGAGAGGCAAGTGGAATTGTGAGGGAGACATGAATTCACACCTGTCCAAGAGAGGTAGATGACTTGCCTCATGTGAGAACATGGATCGAGGTAGAACTCACCACATGTGAAGAGGTAGGAGGAGAGGGCGAGTTATCCCTCTTGGGATTGACACCCCTCCTCAAGATTGCACCATGTATGCAATGGGAAGTCGAGTCCCAACTTTGGGATCTCCTCCCTTGGAAACCCAAACACTCAACTCTCCTTCCTCCATAGTTAAATTTCCACCTCTCTCTTAGACTCAATACATGAGAGAAACATGTCCCCAACATATTTCCTCAATTAAAGGCTTGCTGATTTGTTTTTATCATTTTTTGCCTTTTTATTGACTTTTTTGAGAGAAAGTGGTTTTAAGTGATTAAATAATCACTCTTTACCCTAAAAAAGGTGTTACTTAGTTAAAGTGGGTATTACGAGTGGGAAAACCAATACCCTCTAGGTGTATAATTCCTCATAGTACCACTTTCCTAACTTATGATTTATCTACAATCAATTTTTCTCGTTTTGCGGGAAATTTTTTATTGACTGAAAACATTAAAAAATCCTAGGGGGGACTTAGCGCAATTTCAATATGACTCTATATTGATGGCTATTATGGTAATATACATTGGAAACTAGAATTACATGACCAATCTAATTCCTAACCATCAATACACACTCCAACTTTGGAGGAAATGAGTGAAAACACTCAAAAATTATAACTCGCATAGAAATAATTAATGAGTAAAAAAAACACTATAGAGTTATGCACTCATGATTAAGTCTTAGGAGGCTAATCCTTTTACAAATTCATCATTCTAGATTCATATTATTACAATTCCCCATGGGGGGATGTAAATGTAGTATAGAGAAGAAGAAAAAAGGTGACCAAGTTGGCCGAATGGATTTCTGAACTCTGATTTTGAACACATCCATGTTCAATCTTTGGGGGCTCAACTGCAAGTCCATCCTAGTGGAACTTGGTGGGTAACAACAAGTCAATATTATTTTATTCCTTAGGCTAATTTTAGAGAATAAAGAGTGGAGAGGAGGTGAGAGCCTCATCTACAAATACATACACTCCTCTCACCCATTTTGTTGTGAATTGTTGGAGATTATTCTTGGAGCCATTTAATAGAATATTTTTACTCGATGCATTTTTGGAATCAATTCTTGGAGCTCTATCTTTCTTGATTATTCTTTTTGGCATATTTTTCTAAGACTAGTGTGATTTTTTTAAGTTGTACATAAACTAGCAAGGTTGATCCATTGAGGATATGCACAACTACTTGGAGAGAGGATGTCTAGGGTTTGTACCTCGGCCTTCATCTATAAAACAATTTGGTAAGGGTTTGTCTCTATTTTTGACTAGTTTTTATACTCCTTGGCAAGGGTTTCAAGCATTCGTTCTAAGTCTTTTGTTGATCTTGTTGGTGAAGTATATTCCATTGAGGAAACCCTTATTGTAGGGCATTCATTATCATGGTTTTTCTTTTTTAGCAAGAGATTACTTGCCTTGTGGCCCTAGTCTCTAGTTCTAATCCATAAACATGGATAATCAATTCTAAAAAGGTTATACTTTTTGACTCTGTTAGCATTCTGTAATTTGCCCAATGCTGTTGAGGCAGTCACAGAGGCAACATCAAAACCGCTTCGAGTCAGGGATCTATCCCTCCAAGACTCATAGAGGGACCTCTCTGTCAAATTTATATTTGTTTGAAATAGGATATTAGGCTAGTTATGCAGAACATGGTTATGTTCTTGGAGTTTTCTGGTTGAGACAACAAAAGAAGACCATTGGACTATGGGGTCTGTGACAAGTTTGAAATTAAACACGAGTTTATAAGGTATTTCCATAGGGAAAGGTAATGAAGACGTTGGATCTTTTAGAAATAAAATGATGTAGAGAAGGATCAGACAAGATAATCAACTACAACAAGAAAACATTCAAGAAATTCTTCATTGTAGTATCAGAGGAAAACATTAAGATTCTCAAAAGCATTGCATAGAGTATCATGGATAAATTCTGTGTTAAATATCCTTTTGAAAATTATAAAGATAGAAACATAATGAAGACTTATTAGAATCACATTCAACGAAGAAAGAAAAACTTCATCAATCATCGACATACAGGAATCCTGTGAAAAAGTCCCTTTGTATTCCTGGTGAATCAGAAAAATACCACAGATAATAGCCTTCCTGGGTGCAATGATCAACAACCCTTTTACATTAAAATCCTCTAAATAAATAGGGGATATCCCCCAACAAGTTGTGTGAGTCGGAGTTAACTTCCTTGGCCAAAAATAGCCACAAATCCCCCAAAATCTGGAACTGTCTGCCATGAAAGACGAGCCTAATTTCTGCAAAAAGGGGTCCGAACAAACATCTATTTTTCTTCAATGCTGACACCTGGGAAAAAACTGAAGGAGGTTATTGTATATGGGCATGTGTTGGAAAAAAAAAATCCTTCAGTTTCTCAAAAATTTCCTCCAGTTGGCCAGAACAACTCCCGCAAAATCAAGACTGTAACGGAAAAATGAAAAATTGGAAAAAAGGGTCTCGAAGATGGATTCGATTATCCCTGATCGTGGCACCTATAAAAAAACTGAGAGAGGTTTTTGTTCTTCATATCGTTATGGAGAAAAAAATATCTCGGTTTCTTAAAATTCGATTTCATTTGCCTGGAATCGTCTTCGGAAGATGACACGCTGAACATGCAAAAATGGGTGAAAATCGAAAAAACGGTTTTATTTATTTATTATTAATTTTTTTTTTTTCGGGAAGGCGGTATTCCGGACCCCCCCTGAGGTGGTAAGCAGTTTTAGGGGGAGGGGGTTTTGCTGACATGTGGGGCCGACACCTGTCCAAAGGGTGGTAATGGAAGACAACTATTCCGGACCCCCCCTTTCGTTAAACTCCGGATGGCGAGGGGGGGTCCGGAAAATTTCATAGTCGTTTTCTTTATTTGTTGATTTGGGGTGTGATGTTACGTGAGGTTTGGGTGGGTAGACTTAGGGTAGTGTTAGTTTTTATGTTTTTAATTTTTGTTTTATTGTTTTATATGTTTTATTGTTTTATATTTTGTTTTTTATATATGTTTTATTATATGTGTTTTATTATATGTTTGTTTAAGTTTTATTTTGTTTGGTTTTATTTAATTTTTTATTTTATTATTAATGTTTTAATATATGTTTTATTTAATGTTTTTATATATAATTGTTTTATATTGTTTATTAATTTGTTTTTTTTTATTAATTTAAATTAATCCTAATTACTAACCTTAAACAACCAACTTAATTAGACTAAGTTAATAATTAACTAATAATTAATTAATAATTAATCTAATCATTATTTTATTTTACATTATCCTACTAAAACAACTTTTTTAGGCTAACAAGCATTTAGAAAATGCCACTAACCCCTTAATATTATTCGTTTATTATCCTAAGTTTGTTTATTCATGCATGGATGAGCGACGGGCGAGAGGTAGTCAATGGGACAAAAGGACAAGGGAGTGAGGGCGCAACGTGGATGAAGGATGCAACAGGGTGATGGAGGATCGAGCGAAATGAATGGAGGGGAGAAATGGGATCAATCGAGCTAGACTTTGTCATCACAAGAGAAATGCTAAATCATCAGCTGAAGAGTCAGGTTACCTATGATTATAGGACCCCAACATAGGCTCCATCTGTGGATGGAAGCTCTCTCAGGAGGTGTCAAGAACCACTGAACTCTGAACATGTAGACCAGTGCTTTATTCTTTGGGCCAATCCCAAAATCTTATTCTGAAACCTGTACCTATTTTGATCTTTGCAACTGAAAACCAAATCAAAATGAACACTGCTGAAAAAGAGATGATTAGAATGTTGAGCTTATTCACGCTCTCCTACCTACCCTATACTGCTGACAATTTTGTTGTTTTTAAATGATACAATAATGCCAGTGTAGCCAGTCAAGCAACTTCTCTACTAGCTCTACTCTTTCAATATTTTTAATCAATTTCAGAAATAGAGCTGGCGTAGGCATCATGAAATGATTTTCATCCTGATCTTCATTACAAGGAGATTGATAAACACGACACATAACAGAAAAACTAGAAATGCATTGTGGATCTGTGGTGAACAATTTCTCCATATAAATAGCCACTGGATCAAGATAAACTTGACCTATTACTGGATATTCAAATTTAACCAGCTCAAATTCATGATTTGATGTTGTAGTTGTGGTATTTGCATCCTCATGCACTTCCAGACATGGATGCAACTTTTCTGATGGGTTCTGAAATGATGCTTCTGTTGAACACACCCCTGTAACTGACTGCCTGCTCATGTCAATATCATAACAACTTTTTAGCCCATGGATGGATGATGGAAAATGACTTTAAAAACATAGGTCATCCAACCAATCAACTATTGGATCCTGAAAAGACTGACAAGACTGTTGCATTGATTCAAATGAAATCTCCTGACTTTTTATGTATTTATCCTTCAACACTTGTTCAAGAGTCTCCTTCAAAATTTGAAATGAATTAAAGCACAATGGTATAGAGTTATTTTGGATTAACTCATAATTTGTCTCAGGATTTAATCTTTCATTTTGAATTTGAAAATCAGAGTAGGTAAAGTGCTGCAATTCTGGGTTTAGAACAACCTCCACATCAACACTAGCATCTTCACCTAGTTGATCAGAATTTTTTTTGTCTTCACTATTTACAACTGGCCTAGAGTTTCTTTTCAGAAATTGAAAAGATGAGAAGCATAAGGGAAAAGTGTTTCCACTTACTTCGATATTTTTTGCATTTTCCTCATTGTTGTCATGTTTGTTGTGCAAAGGTTGATTGCCATATCTGAGTTGTAACCGATCTTCTTCCTGCCAACGACATGCTGCTGATTTTTTTGAACAGTCCACATCTATTTCAGCCTCATGATCATCATTATATTGGTCACACTTGGGTAAATCATCCATGGATGAAATTCCATTGAACATGTATATCATGTCAGGAGAATCTTCCACCACTCTCTGATTTTGAACTTCATCTTCGACTATATGGTGAATGGAATACATGAAAGAATCATTATCCAAACCACGGTACCAAGGATGAACATAAAAATGTTTGGGGATAGTGACTGTCAATGGAACATGATTTCTTTGGACAACAAGCTCATCTTTCCTGTTGATCTTCTGCATCATCTCTTCCATGGCACTAGCCAAAATGTCCAGTTTAGCTTCTGATGACTTCAACTTCTCCTTTTCTTTGTTCTTTACCTTTGACCTTTTGATCAACAAGTTGGCCTCCACATCAACTACAATGTTCTGCATTTCTTCGAGAGTTGCAATGTTCCTTTCTCTTAATTGGAATGCCATCTCAGGATCGAAGGCATTTGGGAAATGCAAGTGAGCTGATCCTGGGGGTGGCCTTATATCAACAGGCATTGCATGATATACCTTATTGAACCTTGATGGAAACTGTTGTACTGTTTCCCCTGGCTGTCTTTTCAAATGGTCATACTCTTCCAGGATGAGAAAGACATTTCTCATGATCACCCATCGATCTAGGAAAACTTGCACAAACTGATGGAAATTGTTAACGCTTGCAGCTGGGAGATTTTAAAACCAGTTCTTAACTTTACCTTGCAAAGACAGGGCAAGCATCCTTATATATACATCATCAGCTTCAACCTCATAAAGTTCAAGGAATTCTTCAAACCTCTGGATGTGTTTTTTAGCAGTGATATTGGCATCCTCTCCATCAAACCTAGGCAGATTATTGGTGTAATTTGCAGGGAGGTCATGGAGGATAGGAGGAAAATATAGGGGTTTGTATCTGTCTGGGATTTTGACAGGTACAGGAGGTGAAGCAAGAGGCTTACAACCATCTGGAGCTTTATCAAGAGTAGGAGATAAAGCAAGAGGCTTATGTCTCACTAGGGCTTCTACAGGTGCATCTGGGATGTGCACAGGTGTATGAGTATGTGAATAATCTACAATTGGGGATCTGATCTCTTGAGGCTCTTCAGGTTGAAAATGATCATCCTGAATTTCAACAATATACTCTGGACCAGGACCATGATAAGAGAGAAAGTAATTGCAGATGAAACCAATAATATCATGAATACAATTTGAGCTTGTGCACTTGGTCTTTTTAGGTTGCTTGGTCATGCTTCAAGTTCTTCCTCTAGTGGAGTCTTTGAGTTGGCACCGTCTGGAGATGATTTGGAGTCGCCAGGTGAATGATCTCATCCTTCTTATGTCTGGTCACTGTCCACCATCAGTGAACATATCTAAAACTTTGAAGTGTACTACTGGAGAAAGTCCCCAGTACAGTCACCATTCTGTTAGCGCTCTGTAATTTTCCCAAGGTTGTTGAGGCAGTGACAGAGGCAACATCAAAACCACTTCGAGTCAGGGATCTAGCCCTCCAAGACTAAGAGAGGGATCTCTCTGTCAAATTTAGATTTGTTTGAAATATGATATTAGGCTAGTTATGTAGAACAAGGTTATGTTCTTGGAGTTTTCTGGTTGAGACAAAAAAAGAAGACCATTGGGCTATGGGGTCTATGACAAGTTTGAAATTAAACATAGGTTTATAAGGTATTTCCATAGGGCAAGGTAATGTAGACATTGGATATTTTAGAATTAAAATGATGTAGAGAAGGAACAGACGAGATAATCAACTACAACAAAAAAGCATTCAAGAATTTCTTCATTGTAGTATCAGAGGAAAACATTAAGATTCTCAAAAGCACTGCACAGAGTATCAGGGATAAATTATGCGTTAAATCTCCTTTTGAAAATTAGAAAGAGAGAAACATAATGAATACTGATTAGAATCACATTCAACTAAGAAATAAAAACTTCACCAATCGTCAACATACATGAATCCTGTGAAAAAGTCCCTTTGTATTCCTGGTGAATCAGAAAAATACCATAGAGAATAGCCTTCCTGGGTGCAATGATCAACAACCCTTTTACATTAAAATCCTCTGAATAAATAGGGGAGATCCCCCAACAATTTGTGTGAGTCGGATTTAACCGCCTCGGCCAAAAATAGCCACAAATCCCCCAAAATATGGAACTGTCCGCCATGAAAGACAGGCTTAATTTATGCAAAAAGGGGTCCGAAAAGACATTTGTTTCTCTTCAACGATGACACCTAGGAAAAAACTGAAGGAGGTTATTGTAGATGGGCATGTGCTGGACAAAAAGTGCCCTCAGTTTCACAAAATTCACCTCCAGCTGGCTGTAATAGCTCCCACAAAATCAAGACTGTAACAAAAAAAATTAAAAACTGGAAAAAAGGGCCTTGAAGATGGCTTTGATTCTCCCTTCTCATGGCACCTGTGAAAAAAATGAGAGATTTTTTTGTTCTTCATCCCATTATGGAGAAATATCTCTCTCAGTTTCTTAAAATTCGCTTTCCTTTGCCAGGAATCGGCTTCAGAAGATGACACGCTGAACAAGCAAAAATGGGTGAAAATGGGAAAAGTGGTTTTTTTTCGGGGAGGCGGTATTCTGGACCCCCCCTAAGGTGGTAAGTGGTTTTAGGGGGAGGGGGGTCTGCTGGCCTTTGGGGCCGACACCTGTCCAAACGGTGGTAATGGAAAACAACTATTCCGGACCCCCCGCTCTCGTTAAACTCTGGATGGCGAGGGGGGTCCGGAAAATTTCATGGCCGTTTGATTTATTTGTTGATTTGGGGTGTGATGTTACGTGAGGTTTGGGTGGCTAGACTTAGGGTAGTGTTAGTTTTTATGTTTTTAATTTTTGTTTTATTGTTTTATATGTTTTGTTTTTTTATGTTTTGTTTTTTATATTTTGTTTTTTATATATGTTTTATTATATGTTTGTTTAAGTTTTATTTTGTTTGGTTTTATTTAATTTTTAATTTTATTATTATTATTATTTTTTAACAGAAACGGTTATCGATTATATTAATGGGGTGGACTAACCTCAGATCCGATTACAAAATGGCCTCGAATTTCTTCAGGTCTGTCTTTCTGAACCATTCTACTTCTATAGCTATAGACTAGTGAACTGAACTAGTTCCTGTATGTCTTCTAATAGAACTGGATTAAATTTAAGTGCCGAAACTCCAGTCATTGTTTCAACATAAGTCTCAGCACTGTTTCAGCATATGTCTCAGCACTGTTTCAACATTTGTTACAACAGTGTTTCAACATATGTTCCAACACTGTTTCAGCATATGTTCCAGCACTGTGTTTCAACATATGTTACAACACTGTTTCAGCATATGTTACAACACTGTTTCAACATATGTTCCATCACTGTGTTTTAGCATATGTTCCAGCACTGTGTTTCAGCATATGTTCCAGCACTGTGTTTTGACATATGTTACAACACTGTGTTTCAACATATGTTCTAGCCATCCTTCGCACAACCATCTACAATTTTTACACGCTGCTGTCCTTTTCAAGGGATACAGAGTTTTGTTGGGTCTCCGTCATTTATGCATAGATCTCCTTGGGCTAGGAGGCAGCCTTTAATGGCTAAAGCATCTGCTTCTTTGTTTAAGTCCCTAAGTATATGGTAGCAGTTGAAGGAGATGAAGTCTTGGAGAGTGTGTCTTAGTCTTTGCAGGTTCTTATTTAGTCCAGCATCATTGAACTGTCCTCCCGAATGTATCATTTTGATCAAGATTTCGGAGTCTCCGAACGCTTGTAGATTCCGGTGGCCTCTTGCCTTAGCTATCTGGAAAACTTTTATTAGACTCAAGTTTTCTGCTTGGTTATTAGTTCGCTGTCCAAGTCCCCAACTGAAGGTTTCTAGCGTTGTCCCTTCGCTGGAGTAAATGATTCCTCCAGCTCCCGCTATGCCAGGATTTCCCTTAGAGGTGCCGTCGAAGAATGTTGTAGTTATTCCTTGCTTCTGCCACCATCTTTGGAAAGTGTCATTATTGTCTCTCGGAATGGGGTTTTTCAATGCTTTGGGTCCTAGAAGTGAGCATAGGGTTACCGAGCCAATTCTTTTCTTCCTGCTGCAGCGAGATATTTGTTTTATGGGCTTGAGAACTTAGAGTTTCTAAGAGGAGACCTTTTTCTTTCACTGCTACCATGCTGGGGGTCCATGCTATGTTGTTAAAGATTTGCTCGTTTCTTGCAAGCCATAGTTTCCAGCACACATACTTAGGGATGGAGATCCAGATTCTGGCCCAAAGCGTTTTCATTAAGAGCGAGGGGTAGCAGTCCTTCCAGTTTGTGAAAAGATCTACAACAGAGATGTTCAAGGGGACATCAACATTGAGACCATGGAGGGTAAGGAACCAGACTTTGTTTGCAAATTGACAGTCTACAAACAAATGGTCAGATGTTTCCATTGCTTCTTTGCATAGAGCACATCTGTGAGGGCCTGCGATATTTATTTTCATTAAGTTTTCACAAGTCATGACCTTTTTGTGCATAAGAGTCCAGAAGAAAAAATTAACCTTGGGGATCGCTATAGAGTCCCAAACATCCTTCCAGATTTTTGCTGGGGGTGGTCTGTCTTTCTGGCATTGAAGCATAGCATAACCTTTGGCTGTAGAATAACTCCCTGTGGGTCCCCAACCCCATTTGTATTTTTCATTCATGTGCACTGGTGCTGCGTCTCGGAGCTCTGCTTTGAGCATTTCAAGTTGTTGAAGGAGGCGATTTGGAACATTGCTGAAGTGCCAGTCTGACCAGGAGCTGTCCTCATTCCATTTTGAGATATCACTGATCCTCTATATTCCTCTCTGGGCAAGAAAAACGCTAATTTTGTTTAGGCTGGCGTTTGAGGCAAGGGGCAGCCTCCCCATTACCCGATCTGTCCATAGGTGAGTCCTTCTGCCATTTCCAGGAACTCGGTACAGATCCTGGGTGAAGATTCACGCCCCTTTGAGGCATAATTGCCATAGCTGTGTGCTTTTCCAGTGGAAAGCGTTTTGTAAATTTCGGATTTGAGCGCTGGGAATGTATTTGTGTAGGAGCGTTTTACTTATAGGATGAGAAGGCTGATTGTGCATCTTCCATAGGATTTTTCATCCAAGGCCAATGTTAACAAGAGTTGGATCTCTAATCTGGAGCCTGCCTTCTCTCATGGGCAGCTTTGTTGTTTCCCATTTGACAAAATGGAACTTGTGTTGATTCCCTTTGCCGCCATGCCACAGGAAATATCTCAGGAACTTGTTGATTTTCCCTGAAATTGATTTGGGTGCCAAGAGGTAAGTTGCTTGGTAGATCGACAGGGAGGAGAGAGCTGCCTTTATCAATGTTAATTTTCCTCTGTGTGTGAGCCAGTGTCCTCCCCAGACATCAATTTTCCCTTTAATTTTTGTTAGGACTCCTTCCCACAGGTTGAATTTATTGATGCCCAATGTTAATGGCAGCCCAAGGTACTGTATCTTTTCCCAATCTGCATACCCTTTGAACCCCAAGGTGCTGGAAATCCTTTGGGTTTCATGTTCTGTTGCATTCCAACTATAGACAACACTTTTCCTTTCGCTTATCAAAGCTCCTGACACATTGCAGTAGTTCTGAAGTATGCTCTTAAATGCAGAAGCTACTCTGCTTGAGGCTCCTCCTAGCATAAGAGAATCATCCGCAAACAGAGCATGATTAATAGGCTTGAGGTCCTTCGTAATTCTCAGGCCTAGGACAGCTCCTATTAACCTATCCTACTGAGTGAATCTTCCATTAAAATGTACAGAAAAGGGGAGAGAGGGCAGCCTTGCCTCAACCCCCTCGAAGATTTGAAGAACTCTGTTGGCCTCCCATTTACCAAAGGTGCTATCCATGGGCTGTGGGTGCAGGCTTGTATCAGGTTTATGAACTCTTGCTCAAATCCAAATGAGAGTAGCACTTGATATAGAAAGGTCAGCTTTACTCTGTCGAAGGCGTTAGCCATGTCTAACTTGATCAACATGCCCTTCTCTTTTCTGAGTTTGCTGGAATGCATAGCTTCCTGAACTAG
>ML803084.1:71922-86068 GCA_009831015.1 Picea engelmannii
TGCTCAAATCCAAATGAGAGTAGCACTTGATATAGAAAGGTCAGCTTTACTCTGTCGAAGGCGTTAGCCATGTCTAACTTGATCAACATGCCCTTCTCTTTTCTGAGTTTGCTGGAATGCATAGCTTCCTGAACTAGGATCACGTTATCCAGGATATGTCTCCCTTTGACGAATCCTCCCTGCGATTCTGAAATGAGTTTGCCCAGCAGTGGCTTAATTCCGTTTGCAAGGAGTTTTGCAATTATCTTATAAGAGGCGTTGCAAAGGGATATTGGCCTGAATCTATCAAAGGAGACGAGGTTTGTTTCTTTCGGGATTAAAGCGATGAATGTTGAGTTGGTGGCACCTCTCAATTTTTATTTCTGTAGGAATCCTTTTATCATTCTCATGAGATCAGATTTGATTATATTCCAACATATCCTGTAAAAATGAATAGTGAACCCGTCTGGCCCTGGAGCTTTGTCAGGGGCCATGGACCAGATGATTTTGCAGATTTCTTCTTCGTTGGTTGGGCTCAATAGTGCTGTGTTATCTTCTTTTGTAACCAGAGCCGGGATGTTCTTGAGGAAGTCCTTGCTGCCTTCTTCGTCATCATCATTCTCTTTTCTGTAAAGATGGTGAAAGTGTGAGACAACAACAACCTTTATTTGATCTATTCCTTTGCAAATCTTCCCATCATTGGTTGTGATTTCAGAGATGTGATTCCTGGAGAGCCGAGCTTTGAATTGGCGATGGAAGTAAGATGTGTTTCTGTCCCCAGATTCCAACCATAAGCAGCAGGATTTTAATCTCCAATATTCTTCTTCAACTATGAAGGAATGGTAAGTTTTACTTTGGATTGCTTGCTCCTTTTCCAGATCTGAGTTAACAATTTATTTTATTTCCATTTCGTTTTGCAGCTTTCCCAACTACTGCACTAGCTCCTTTCTTTGGGTGTTGGGATTACTTTCCAGTCTTTTACTCCATTCCTTGAGAGTTGTTTTTGTTATTTTAAGTTTTTGTTCCCAGACAAAATGGGGAGACCCAGTTACTATGGTGGCCCATGCCATTCATATTGTCTCATAGAAACCACTCTTTTCTTTCCACAAAGGGCTAAATCTGAATGGGATTGGGCCTGAAATTTATTCATCCTCTAACGAAAGCAGAATGGGTTTGTGGTCCGAGGTAAGCTTGGGAAGGATGGCTGTGGAGATTAGCTTCCTTTCCAACAGCAAAGTGATTTGAACCAAGAACATGTCCAATCTGGCAGAAATGTGTTCCTCCCCTGTCCTATTATTGGTCCAGGTGTAGAGCCCTCTGCATGGTTTAAAATCCATTAGGTCCCACTGCTGTATCATGTCTTCTACTACATGAATCTGTTGGTCCTTGCTGGTCCTTCCTCCCCTCTTTTCTTTTCCATTCATTACTAGGTTGAGATCTCCAACAATGATTATATTGTTTGGGGAAATTAGTTCTAGATACTCAATTAAAGTTTTCCAACAATCTTTCTTTTCGGAGTGCAAAGTTGGTACATAAAGATTGAATAATGCAATGGTTAACTTACTTACTGTATGCTTCAGTTCAGTGTAGCTCCAATGTTGAGTGTTGAAGTAGTTGACGAGGCTGAATTGATCTTCCTTCCATAGTGTTGCTATTCCTCCGGAGGATCCCCTTGCACTAATTGCTTTCCCTGCATTCTTCTGCCATTTGTTTTTGCTGATCTCTAGAAGGGATTCCCCTTCGATTTTTGTCTCTTGGAGCATGAGAATGTCTACTGGTTCCACTTTCATCAGGTCCTTAACTGCTTCAATTTTCGTCGAGTTCCCCAGACCTCTACAGTTCCAAGAGACAATTTTCATTACTTACTAGTGGGGGTGGACGAGCCTCCTCCTTTTTGAGACCTTATCCTTGTATTTCTTCCGATTGACATTTCTATGGTGGGTTGGCTTCCTAGGGTATTTTGTCTTTTTGCCTCTTCCTCCTTGGCTTCTTTACGGGACTTCCTTCCTGCTCTTTTGGCTGGTCTTTCTGAGATCTCATCCTCAGAGGAGCTTACTGGTTCCATTATTTTCTTTCTGGCTATGTCTGCATATGAAGGTGAGGGGGCTGCCTCCATAGATCCTGCCATTTTCCCTTGTTCCCCGGTGTCTTTTTTTTTGAGGGGGATTTTGGGTGTACCCTGCTTTCCATAATTATATCTGGTTCTTCTGTTTCCTTATTGAGATTTTCTGCTTGCGTTGCTGATTGCGGCGTGGGATTGGGGTCCCCGTCAGGTTGCTCTTACTCCAGTTGCCCCGGGTTGTCACTCTTCGTTGTTCCTTTGTTTCTAGATCTTGATGTCCCTATTTTCTGAACTGTGATCCACTGGCTTGTTTTCGCATTCTCAATCTCCTCTGCATTCTTTTTTTTGCAGTGCCTTGCGAAGTGGCCATATCCATGGCAGTGCCGACATTTGAAAGGTAAATGTTCATAGTCAAGCTCCTAGATATGTGTCCAATCTGCCGCTGTAAGTTTGATTGCCTCTGGTAATCCCACTTCCAGATCCACCTCCACACAGATTCGAGTGCATGAGTATTGATCTTTCCTTGGTGCTTGATCGATGTACCTTCTGAGCTTGTTGTCGATTGCATGTAGTGATTTTTGGTTCCAACAGTGAAAAGGGAGATGTGGTAGGCGAACCCACAATGGAACATCGGATGGCACATCTTGAGCTGGATCAAAATCTAGGGTCCATTTGTTCAGATATAGCCCCTGGGGTCCCATGAAATATGGGCCGTTTCTGAAAATGAGGTTTTTATCTTCAGGGTTTTCAAAGATGAAAACAAAGTAACCTTTCCCTACGAAGTGATGTTTTATCCCATCTGAGATGAGCGGGCTCCAGTTCCTCTGCACCCAGGCTTCGACGGATTTGGGAGAGGGCCAGAGCCCGGTAAATTGCCTGATAAGACCTCTGTCTTCCAGGTTGATTGCTGACTTGCAAGTTTCTTCTAATGGTAGTTCTACGCTTGGGATGCATTCCAGTTTCTTGACAAACTTCTGTTGTGCTACTGACGACGGTCTTTTGGAAGCCTCAGCCACCATTTTCCTGAAGGCATCAATCTTTGGCAAAGGGGGAGAGGTGGGGACGGATCCCCCACCAGCGTCCATGGCTGGGGGACCCCTGCTCGCTGCTCACTGCGCTGATCTCTGCTTAGGTCGCGCTCCACTCGCCCTCTCGCTCCTGACACGTTTTGCCCATACAAAGTATTGGACACTTATTGGTTTGAGAAAATTGTCTGATTTTAATTTTATTATTAATGTTTTAATATATGTTTTATTTAATGTTTATATATATAATTGTTTTATATTGTTTTTTATTTATTTATTATTAATTTAAATTAATACTAATTACTAACCTTAAACAACCAACTTAATTAGACTAAGTTAATAATTAACTAATAATTAATTAATAATTAATCTAATCATTATTTTATTTTACATTATCCTACTAAAACAACTTTATTAGGCTAACAAGCATTTAGAAAATTCCACTAACCCCTTAATATTATTCGTTTATTATCCTAATTTTGTTTATTCATGCATGGATGAGCGGAGAGAGAGAGGTAGTCAACGGGACAAAAGGACAAGGGAGTGAGGGCACAACGTGGATGAAGGATGCAACAGGGTGATGGAGGATCGAGCGAAATGAATGGAGGGGAGAAATGGGATCAATCGAGCCAGACTTTGTCATCACGAGAGAAATGCTAAATCATCAGCTGAAGAGTCAGGTTACCTATGATTATAGGACCCCAACATACCCGATAAGCCCTAGGTGGAGATAAGGCTATTTACTAACTCCTAACATTCACTAACCGAAAACCATAAAAGTTTAATTCTTGTCTTTATTTTCCATAAAATACAAAAATACAAAAAAATATAAAAGATATAAATCGTCAAAAATATTTATTTTGTTGTCTAGAAGCTAAAGTGATAAATTGTTGAATTTCTAACCTAGGAGGTAAATCGACTCTCTTATATTTCTCTTTATTGTCTTATATAATGTTATTGTGACTGAATTATGTTGGAAACATTGTTGTCATTGATGTCAAAGACATGGGGATATTATGAATGTCCAAGATAAAGATTACAAGATGGAGATTGTTGGAAATATTGTTTTTGGATTATTGATGCTCAGTTTGGATACCCTATATTTGAAGGAATGTTTACCATAGATGCCTATCTCAAATGGGAGTATAGGTTATATGGCTGGAAATATTATTCTGATACCTTTCCAACGGTATATGGCCTTCCTTCTAACTCCCCAGAAATGAGGAGATATGAATTTTTCCATTCGACAAACCAACCAAAATATTTAGGTCGACTTAGCTACTCTTTATAGGTCGGTCCTGAGAGTGAGGACATAAATACTATAAATATAGGATAGATGTGTGCATTTGTAATGAAACCAAGAAAATGATCAAGTCTGAGGTGCACTAAAGTAGTTTGGGTTCCTTTTTGGGATATAAAGGTGTGCAAGAGAAGTATGATGGGTTTTCTTGGGATTTTCTTGTTCTTAAGGAGAACTATGAAGGACTGAAGTTCTATGATGATGCAATGCGCATTTTTTTGAGGTTGTGATGCTGCATTATAGGATCATATTCTGGGAATGATTCTATGAGGCTCGCTAAGGAATGAAGACTAAATGTGACTAGGGTTTGAAGGATTGTCTGTGGAATGAAGTGTGCAGGTGAAGTCAGAAATACATTGTGTATTAAGATCTTAGATTGGTGTCTACACATATATTGTTGAGTTGGTGCTCAGGCGAGGAGATTGGTGTCTCAAGTAGGTTGGTGCTTGCAAATATTGTAACAGTAGGTTGGTGCCTATAGGTGCTGCTGAGTTGGTGATCAGTTGAGGATATTGGTGTCTCCAGTAGGTTGGTACCTACATCTTGCCGAGTTGGTGCTCAATTAAGAAGATTGGTGTATTTAGTAGGTTGGTGCTTACACTTTTTGTAATAGTAGGTTGGTTTCTATAGACATTTATAAAGATAAGTTTTATGGGTTTCTCTTGATTGAGTTTCCATGTTAAACTCTGTTATTTGATCTTATATGTGATTATTGTTTCTCATCTAATGAATGATTGATGAATGGTTAAATAAAGTAAAAAGTATCTTATACTGATTCACCCCCCCTCTCAGTATAATCATAAGTTCAACAATTGGTATCAGAGTAGGTTCCTTTAGAAGCAATCTAAGTGCTGGAAGGTAGATCTCAGAAGCACACATGACTAGTCAAGAAGGTTTCTTCACACACAAGGGTCCATTGTTTGACGAAACAAACTATGCATTATGGAGTATAAGGGTGTAAAATTGTCTAATGGATCTTGGGTTCAATATTTGAAAATCAGTCGTGAATGGTTATACAACCACAAAAACTCCACCAATAGATGCGATCATAAATAAGCCTAGTGAACATAATGCAAAAGCATTGAATGTCATCTTGTGTTGTCTATCAGAATTTGATTTTGTCAAGGTGATACATTATGGATCAACAACAAATATTTGGGACAAACTTCAGAAAATATATTAAGGTGATGACAAGGTGAAGAAGGAAAATATACAAACTCATAGAAGATAGTTCAAGAGTTTGAAAATGAAAGACGAAGAAAATGTTGCAGCCCATTTTATTCGAATGGATGAAATTGTCAACACCATCATAGGCCTTGGTGAGAAGGTTGAAGAGCCAATGATTATGCAAAAGGTGCTGAGATATCTCCCCTTGAGTTTTGATGCTAAGGTGAAAATGGTGTTGAGATATCTCCCCTTGATATTTGATGCCAAGGTCTTTGCTATTGAAGAAATGAAGGATCTAAAGAAACTAATGATGGATGATTTGCATGGGATTCTCATTGCATATGAGATGAGGATAGAAAAATAAAATCCAACACAGAAGGAAGAAAATTTCAAAGCATCAAAGAAGTAAAAAGGGCACAATTTATTTGATTGTTCCAGCCATGAATCATATATAGAAGAAGCACAATTTGTGAGAAAGATAAAACGAGGATCTGGTAAACAAAAAGGTAAACTACCCTTCATATGTTTTAATTGTGGTAGAGTAGGGAATTTTGCTGCTAAATGTCCATATGAAAAAAAGGAAGATAGTGATGACGAGGACAATTATCATCTTGAAGACTCAAATAAAAGAGGTAAAAATGATAGAAGAAGTGGTGATAATCCAACTTAAAGAAAAGGAAGAAAATTGCAAGAAGCTAGAAGATGAAATAATTTCCTTAAGAAAGGAACTAGACAAAACAACTGATCAGTTGAATAGAAGCTTGAAGTTTGGAAATAGTAATGAAATATTAGATAATATTTTTAGTTTCCAAAGGTAACCATTCATCAAGATAGGTCCTGGCTATGACGAAAAACAACATATTTTTCGAGGGAGATGCAAACACTAAGGTTACAAAGCCATCATAAAAGGAAACTGAAGAGAAACCTAAAAGCTATGTAAATATTCTGAAAGGCTCCAACAACAATGAAAGCAACATTAGAAAAGGAAATGATGACCAATCGAAATATGATTCTTCACACAAGAATGTGTTTATAAGAGTTTTTCTACCAATAAGACCTTTCATAAATCAATACAAAAATATCTTTCTTGGCTATTATTTTTCTTGCTATAATTTTGGTCATAAAACATTAGATTGTAGAGCTTATGCAATAAGTGATCATGTGAGAGATATAAACAATGATTCTTATAAAACCACAAATAATGATTATGTGAGCAACAAAACCGGAAGTTCTCATGGGTTTGTTGATAGAAACTACGATTCATTTTCTCCCCTACTTGATTACAATGTTGAATATTATAAGTGCAATAACTATGGGCACATAACACGTGACTTTAGAAACATCATAATAAAGAGGGAAGAAGATGTTCTTTCCAATCATAGAGAAGATTACACAAATGTGTGGAAAATGAAGCAAGAAGAATAGAAAAAGGATGAATGTGGACTTGCACTTTATGCTCAAAATAAAGGGAACCAATGGTACATTGACATTGGATGTTCAAAACACATGACAGGGGACCAGACCAAGTTTCTCACCTTGAAGGAAGAAAAAGGAGGCAGGGTTACTTTTGGCGATAATGGTTCTACAAAGATAGTTGGAAAATGTAATATTAGTCTTGATAATGGAAATAATAAGGTACAAAATGCCTTTTATGTTGAAGGGTTAAAAAACAATATTATAAGTTTCAATTAAATGTGTGATCAAGGTTACAACCTCACATTTTATTATAACAGGTGTGAGATAAGGAAAGAAACTTCAAGAAGAATAGTGGCAAATGAAAACAAAACCTCAAGTGATGTATACATACTTGATGAAGTCAAAGAAGAAAAATGTTATATGGAACAGAATCTGGGAGCGATATCCCTCTCATATCATCAATAAAGGGAAGCACAATCTTATGGGGAGCAACCCTTTGCCATTGATGTCAAAGGGGGAGAAGTTGTAGACAGAGGAATATTTGTAGACATAAGGAAAGTTACAGACAGGGGGAGTATCTGAATTGACTTAAGGGTTTCCATCAATGACAACGGGGGAGATTGTTGGAAATATTGTTGTTGTTGATGTCAAATGTAGGGGGAGACTACAGATGTCTAAGAGAAATATTTCAAGATTGAGATTGTTGGAAATATTGTTTTTGGATCATTGATGCTCAGTTTGGATACCCTAAATTTGAAGGAAATTTTACCCTAGATACCTAGCTCAAATGGGAGCATAGGTTATATGGTTTGAAATATTATTGGAAGACCTTTCCAATGATATATGACATTCCATCTAACTCCATAGGAATGAGAAGATACACATTTTTTTGTCTGATAACCCAGCTAGAAAATTTAGGTCGATTCAACCATTCTTTACAGGTTGACCCTGAAAGTAAGGACATAAATACTATAAATACAGGATAGATGTGCACATTTGTAGTGAAACCAAGAAAGAGATCAAGTATAAGGTGCACATAAGTGATCTTAGGTGAGATAAAGGATTTGGGGTGCCTTTTTTGGATCTAAAGGTGTGCTAGAGACGTTTGAGAGGTTTTCTTGGGATTTTCTTGTTCTTAAGGAGCACTATGAAGGTATTAAGGTCTATGATTCTACAATGTGCATTGTCTCGAGGTTGTGATGCTACAATTTGAATTGTCTTGAGGTTGTGATGCTGCAGTCTAGGATCATATTCTAGGAATGATGCTACGAGGCTCGCTGGGGCATGAATACTATATGTGACTAGGGTTTGAAGGATTTTCTATGGAATGGAGCATGCAGGTGAAGTCAGAAGACACCGTGTATGAATATCTTGGATTAGTGTCTACACATATCTTGTTGAGTTGGTTCTTAGGTGAGGGGATTGGTGTCTTCATCATGTTCATGCTTTCATATATTATAACAATAGGTTGGTGCCTACAGGTGTTGTTGAGTTGGTGCTTAGTTGAGGAGATTGGTGTCTCCAGGGTTGGTGCCTACATCTTGCTGAGTTGGTGCTCAATTAAGGATATTGGTGTCTCTAGCAGGTTGGTTCCTACAATATTTGTAAGATTAGGTTGGTGCCTACAAAAATTTATAAAGATAAGTTTTATGGTTTTCTCCCGATTGGGTTTCCATGTTAAAATTTTTGATTTGAGATTATATGTGATTATTGTTTATTATCTAATGAATGATTTATGAATGGTTAAATAAAGTAAAATTATCTTATATTGATTCACCTCCATTCTCAATATAAGCATAATTTCAATAGCTTAAGGTTTTATTCAATTATGGAAATTAATTACAAAAATAGAAATCATAATTGTTGAAACCTTAAAGCTAGGGTTTGACCCTAAAAGGTAAAATATAACCCTAATATTTCTCTTATTTCACTTTAGGATTGATTATAAAGCTTATATAATGTATTATAGGTCTACAGATCTGAAGATTGAGCCACATAATAATGCATAGGCAACATGGGATTAGTGGCTATGAATACAATAGGGGGCTCCTCGAACTGATATCGAGTCCTCCTGAGATCCACTGGATACCCAAAAAGATCTTCTACATCCTCAAGAGTGGTTTGTGCCCACTTGGGCCTCTACTATGGCTCCTCAACTTCTTGTACTAACTGTGCATATGCATGTTCTAAATCCTTTGACTCTATATAAAAAATCAGATCTAAAGTAGATTCTAAATGTGTAGACTCATTATATCGAACTGGTGGAAGGAAAAAAGTACCTACATGTGGCTCAGGTAGAGCATGTGAGAGAATTTCCTAAAGCTGAACACTACGCTCAATGATGAGCTATTATGTAGAGGGATATATGAGTCTGTATCCCTTCACACCATATGGGTATCCAACAAAGATAAATTTAGTACTTTGAGGATAGATTTATTTCCTCTTTTCAGAGGGAATCCAGGCCCATGCATGTCAGTTGAAGACATGAAATTGGGTGACTTCCGATTTTTTTCCACTCCAAGACTCAAAATGAGTCTTTTCCTTAACAAATATGTGATGGGATCTGTTCCGAATTTGATTGGAATAATTAAGTTCCTCAACCCAAATATTGGGAGGAAATGATCTTACATGCAACATGCAAGAGACCATCTCTTTAAGAGATTTGTTTTTCTTCTCAAAAACCTTGTTATGTTGCGGATCATATGGTACTATGTGCTGCAACTATATCCCAACCTGAAGACAAAGATTTTGAAAATATCTATTTACATACCCCCCCATTATTTGTATCGAGGGATTTGATCTTTCTCCCTGATTAAGTCTCAACAATTGTTTTGAACTCTTTGAGATTCTCAAAGACCTCAGACTTCTTCCTGACAAAAAATACCCAAGTATAACGTGAGTAATCATCCAAAAATGTAAGCACATACCTTGCCTTGTTGATGGACGGATGTGGGAATGTGTTGAAATATTTTAACTGCAAATATTATTCTATTTATTATTGATTTATTATTCATTAGATCAATCCCCTTTTGTGGATTGATCATGTCGGGCATTGTAATTGACCAAATACCCTTTTTGGGATTAGTCAAACCCTAAATATATTATGCAAATTGAGAATTAGGCCCCTAGGACAATTAAAGTGGTTTTAACCACTAAGAATACAAGTCTGCCCTGCCCAGTGAAGAGACACCTTTCCATCTCCTGCCAGTTTGTATAAATAAAGGAAGCCAGTGCCGAGTTTGATCACTCACTCAACTCACTCATCTAGTGCACAATTTTGAAGGAAGTTGTAGTTTCCAGTTGCCTGAAGAAGGAAGAAAAAGAGGCACATTGATCAATGGAGGATATTATATAGTGTTTGTTTTATTGTCTTGGCATTATATTGGCTATCTATATTAATGAAGTTTTTGCCGGATTTTCTACCCCATGAGGGTTTCCTAGGATAAATGTTGTGTATCTTGTGATTGTGTTTCTCTCAGTGATCCTATCTATGCTATGGTTATCTAGTAAATTGAAAATAAACATAATAATATCTTAAACCTTAACATGGTATCAGAGCTAAGCTTAAGAGAGAATCTTTCATTAGATAAATACAAACATCACTGTTGTCGTACAAGAAAATTAGGGATTTTTATTGAAGAGGAATTTCAGCCTAAAAATCATCTAGAAAAGTGTGCCCTAGATTAGGGAACTCTTTGGCACCTTCAAAACACTTTTTCAGTGGATAGAACTCTCTAAGAGTGAAACCCTAGTTTTCACTGGTACCAGAAAACCAAGAAACCAGAACCAGTACTAGAAGTACCAGTCCATAATTCCACTTCTCAAGTTTGAAGGGGTAAAATTTGGATTTTTAGAAATTTAACTGCACCAGCTTACTCGCCTCAGCTCGACGCATCTAGCCCCTGGATCATAATTTCAAAATTTGAAGTTTGAAAAATTAGGGTTTCCTCATAAAACCCTAAGTTGTAGTTGCAATTTCAGAATCAGTTGCAGTATCAATTGAAGTATCAGCTACAGTACCAGTTGCAATCACCCTTGACATTTTTAAGAGTTGGTAATTATTACCATTGCTACCAGATGGTGCCACTAACTGCAAATGCTATCAGAGGTATGTACTCACATATGTTTAAACTATTAAGCTTTAAAGGGTATTTGCAGGAGAAGGGATCTCTTTCCATAGATCCAACACATTCAAATGAATAATGAAACCCAGGTTTGATTATTCTGACATGCATCTATTTGATATGAAATTATTTTGATATAGGTTGCATGTTGAAGCTATGACCATCATACAAACCTTTGGTCAAAATTAAAATCAAAGTATTAGATGGATTAAAGTTGAGATCATAGAGTTTATTCTCTAACCCAACTTTATGTCAAGATATCATATTGTATTAGTACAGAAGACAGGTTGAAGAAATCACTTGTCTTCTTGAGTGAAGGATACTTGGAAGAAAAACAACACACTCATTCCTAAGGACAATACTCTAGGTTCCAGGTTTTATTAATTAAGTTAAGATTCAAAGTTGCACTTGAAAAAGTTGATAACTACCCCATTACAAGTAAACACTATAATTGAGGTAGAAGTCTTTGAAAAGTATTATACTTGGTAGCATGTGATCATATCAAGATAAATTCTTAATGTAATCATTTACCATATACAACTAACATATCCTCTAGGAGAAAATTCTTGTGTTGATTCCAGGTTACCTTCGATGAATATTTGATCACAACACTAGAAGAGTGTTGATCTCATTTTGTATTGTATTTATTACTTTTGATCCTTGTTACAGACATGTCACAAGAGAAATTTGTAAAGGAGCTACTATGACTATTGTTCATGCTATTGTTTCATTTACTATTATCAAAAGAGTATTATTCTTTCTTGTTTTTTTGTTGACCTTGTTTTAGGTCACAAGTGATAACCCTAAGGAAGCTATAGTGAAGGTTGCAGAAGGAAACAAATTATATGAGACATGAAGCAGACTATGTACATAACCATATACATTCATGTACTAAAGAAGATGAAGAAAAAGCTATCTTTTGAGATATAGAGTATCTCATATGGAGATAGTAACATCCTCGGCCACCCACAGGCTGGGGTACACCACCTTAAAGCCCACCCTTGGACTTCTTTCTCTTACCGATACCTTTTTTTTTTTAAATTAACAAGGATGCATAAAATAAAATATCTAACGACATGCAAAACAATAACCAACAAGCATGCATATTCTAAAGATTCAATTAAACGATAAAAAATACACAACGGAATACATTCATATACAGGTAAATAATACCATAAAAGAGAGCACTTACCTTTATAAAAGATGACACCAACTGGCTGCAGACCAATGATGTTCCTCCCAACCATAGACATTATTGTTCCAAATATCAACAACAATGTCACCCTCAAGCCAGGGTTATGAATCCATAAGGATGGTTCCATAGTGTTACTTGGCTTCCCAAATCAGTCAACACTCAAGATCTCACTGGATTACCTAGTACTCACAGCAATCCAAGTACCCAACTCTCTTCTACCTAGCCTGAACCACCCAAGTGAATGGACCTCCACCCTTCTCTGCCACATAGTCCCTGAGACAGTCCTTCTCCTTATAGGGCTCTAGCGTAACCGGTCCAGAATATCAATGTTGGAACTCTCAGGACTCACAACTATGAACAAATATGGACACATGCCAACACATCTAAAAAATGCAGGCCTCAAGTCATGGTCGGATTACACCAACGACCACTACAACCAACAATACCATGTGTTAGCACTAGAAGTCACTCCTGGATTGTGGCAGGAATAAGCCTGATACCCATCAGTTTTATATGTCATGAAAATAAATGGGGGTGTTCAAATGGATACAGACCCAGGAGAATATCGTTTTAACTCAAAAAACTAGAATAGGCATGCATGCACAGGTGAGGTCCTGATCTAACTTCAGTCAAGAAGTTGGATTTTAAAAAATGAGCAGAGGGAAGACTTGGTGAGGATAATGAACAAGGCTACCATGGGCATCGGGCCTTCTGGCGACTTGTAGAATAAAAAAAGACATTGAAATGAGCTTAACTAGCACAATTACAATAGCTACTGTAACAACTCAAATGGATCTTCCAATTTCGAGCATCACAATTTTTTTGTAACAGCCTGAATGGATCCTCCAATTCTAGGCTATCCATTGTAAGAGGGAGAGTGTAACATAGGAAAACTGATTAAAAATGGTGGAAATGTTGTAGTGATCCAACATACATAATCCTACAACATCACAACCCTCGAATGGATCCTCCAATTCCGAGTGTCTTAATACAATGTTTATAGAGATGGAAAGAAGCTGACTTTCATTAAACATGAAGTCTCAAATACAAATTCATAACCAGGTAAAATAGTGCTTCATCAAAACTATACAATACGGGAGCCTAGATCAACCATCGACCATAACAAAATGGAAAAAATGCCTACATATACTTGGAACTGGCTCCATTGCCTGAAACATGATCATGTCACACATTCATGGCATTGTGTTGATAATTTCCTCTATCAGGTTTCTCATGAAGACATTAGTCAGACTGCTCATGCAGTCATCTGTCAGACGCAATCCTTGTCAGCCTAGACTGACAGCCTGCCCCTACGCGCTTGTCCCTTTCATGCCTTATATTTATGGAAGGAGACGATGTCTCACCCTCCACCACCAACTTCAATAACTTCTTCATCGGGATCAGGGGGGGCCAAGTCAAACTTGACACTTGGACAACATGGTGTCCCCTCTTTTTCCGTCTACTTCTTTGTTCGACTTCTGGAGAGGGACTCGGCTGGAGGACGTGGAAGGAGCTAACGAGGCCGAGGCAATGGTGCGACCAAAAATATACTGGGTATGCATGGGCACTTAGGCATTAAAGTCATAGAGACGATGTGGCATAGAAGGTGATGTGGGAGAAGAAAGGGAGATTTGGTGGCCGAGTGAGGAGGGGACAACTAGCTGATGTGGAGGTGACAGGGAGTGTGAGACACATGGTAGGAAGTGAGAGGGTGATGGGCGAAGACGGGGCAGTGATAGTTCAGGAGGACGATGAGTGGAGGATAGATAGGAGGAAAGGGAGGTAGAAGATGAATGGAAGGATGTGACTGGTGGGCCAACTTAGTGGGAAATAGGTGTCGATGGGAGATGGAGGCGGTAAGGGGGAATGATAAGGGAG
>ML803084.1:118708-157389 GCA_009831015.1 Picea engelmannii
TTTGCTGAAAATCAATATGTCATCTAGATAAACAATGACAAACTTACCAATGAATTCCTTCAGCACTTCATTCATCAGCCTCATGAATGTACTTGGTGCATTCGTCAAGCCAAACGGCATGACCAACCATTCATACAAACCTTTGTTAGTCTTGAAGGCTGTCTTCCATTCATCGCCTTCCCTCATGTGAATCTGATGGTATCCGCTTTTCAAATCTACTTTTGAAAAAAAAATTTGCTCCACTTAAATAGTCCATCAAGTCATCCATCCGTGGCAATGGAAACCTGTACCTGATGGTTATCTTGTTAATGGCTCTGGAATCAGTGCACATTCTCCAACCTCCATCTTTCTTTGGACTTAGTACCGTTGGAACGACACATGGACTAAGACTTTCCCTGATTAGTCCTTTATCTAGTAGCTCCTGTACCTTCCTTTTGACCTCTTCGTTCTCCTGCGGCATCAACTTGTACGCTGCTTTGTTCGGCAAACTTGCTCCTGGTATGAGGTCTATATGATGGCTTATGCTCCTCATCGGTGGCAACGAATGAGGTAATTCGTCCACCACTATATCAGCGAACTCTTCCAGTAGTTCCTGAATTTCCTTTGGCAGATCATCCACTCTTGTGCTGGTCAAAACAACTTTCGGTTTCCTGACCACAAAGAATTGTGGATCTTCCTTCTTCTTTACTTCTGCCAGAAGTTCCTTCCCACTCATGAGAAGTATAGTATTTCTCGGTTCTGTTTTTACTTCTTTATCCTTAATTGGATTCAATATATGTTCTCTTCCATTCTTCTCCAAAGTGTACGTATTCATCTTCCCATCATGAATTATGTTTCTGTCATATTGCCATGGTCTGCCTAGCAATACATGACATACATCCATAGGAATAACATCGCACAAAATCCTATCATTGTATCTTCCTATCTTGATGTCAACTAAGCACTGTTTAGTGACATTTACCTGATGTCCCTTCTGTAGCCATGAAACTTTATATGGACTCGAGTGATCTGTTGTCTCCAACTCCAGTTTCTCCACCATCTCGGTCGAAACGAGATTGTCTGTGCTTCCGCTGTTCACAATGACCTGACATTTCCTGTCTTTGGTCTTGCATGTGGTTCTAAAAAGCTTGTTTCTTTGAACTGCGTCCTCCACCTCCTTCTCGGGTGTTAAGAGAACCTTACGCATCATCAACGACCTTCCGTCTTCTACGTCTTCTTCCTCAACATCTCGCCTCTGTGCTTGGGCGATGTGAGCTTCTCCTTTATCTGTCTTCCTATCTGGACAGTCAACTACCTTATGTCCATTTTTCCCACATGTGTAACATGTGATGACTCCACCTTTTCCTCTTCCTCTACCTCTGGTATGAGGAAAAGTATTTGCGTCAGCGTATCCTCCACCTTGTTCTGTCTGCTGCCTTCGCTGTTCAGCATGCTGGCCTCGCTGTGAACTTCCACCTCTTCTGTTCTCGTTTGAGGCTTCTTCCAGTCGTCCTTAGATTTCTGGAATCTAGCTTGAGCAACTGTCTTACCTTTCGGTTGGCTCCTACCTTGGCCTCGCTGTCCTGGCTTATGGATTAGCTTTTCCTCATATTTTAACGCCATATGATACACATCCTCTATCGTTCGGATGGTTTCCATACTCATCTCATCCTGGATATCGTATCTTAAGCCATTCATATACCTGGCAACTTTTTCATCATCGCTCTCCCGATGACCTGCTCTGATATTGAGATTATAAAATTCCTCAGTATACTCCTTCACCGTCATCAACTTCTGTCTCAGGTTCTGCATCCTCCTGAACAGTGTGATTTGATAATCCCTTGGGATGACCTTTTCTTTCATCTTCACAACCATTCGATCCCAAATTTTAATCTTTTGCTTACCTTTGCAGCGTCTATCTGCTTGAAGCTCGTCCCACCATAATGTTGCGTGTCCCTTCAATTTGGTGAAAGCATGTCTGACCTTTTTATCCTCTTCGATATCCTCATAATCAAAGTAGGTGTCAAGAGCTCTAATCCAATCCAACATCTCTTCTGTATCCAGATTTCCTTCATAAGTCGAAATGTCCATCTTTGTCTTTGAACTCATCCGGGCGATGGATTTCATTAATCGCTCATTTGCTGCATCTTCCACTGGGATTTCTCCTGCTCCCTATCCAGCGTCACCTTCATCCTCGGATTCACTGGTATCTCCTGCATCAGCTTTGCGCTTTTTCTTTATTCCCATATCCACAATCATAGAGCGTAATTCTTGCAGTTGTCTTTCTACTTCCAGATTCTTCCCTGGCCTACCTCTTTCTCTAGACGATTCCCTTTCCCCCTCTGGATTGGGTGAATGTCTATCTCTTCTCCTTGGCGGCATGGTGAATTCTCCTTTCTTCTTTGCTACAGAAAACATAGAGATTTTCTCGCTCTGATACCACTTGACGCAAACGCTCCAACCAGGGCACGTCCGCAACTACCAGGACCTTCTTTCTCCTCAGGCCTGAAGATTTAAGACACTCTTCAACCCCCTGTTAGGAGGTCTCAATACCCACAAACCTTCCTTGTGATCTCCCTTCTTTAAATCAGGAAATCGGACCTCGCGTAGTAGCGAGTCCTGTACTCGGGTCACACTAAACTCCGAGACCCGATGAATATTCCCTTCGCGCCTTTTTCTGTCCTTATCAAAGATTTTCCCCGCCGAGAAATCAGAACTTATGATGTCGTGGGTAACACACCTCACGGATCCCCGATTCCCGAACTCCGATGCCACCTGTCCTCTATCCACGGCAAAGCCCTGGGACCCACGCTCCTGTAGTGATCGGGAAATCGCGTTTCGGGAATTCACGATTCCTGATGCACAAGGTCACAGACCTTGCCAAACCCCGAACTCTGATATACGACACCACTTATCATCACCTTAGGGTGAGGCTTAACACTATGACACCTGTCTTCCACTTAGCGCTATCGAGAAATCACGGATCGCGATTTCAACACAATGCACTTGACTCCGGAAATCCGGAAATGCCGAACCCTGACTCCTTGGGATCTCTCGCCACGTGTCCTTCCGATCAATGGCTCCGACCACGTCGGGAAATCGCTGATCACGATTCTTTGATGCAAATGTTTTTCACTCCTGGAAACCCCGATGCCTCCAAATGCCGACTCGCCGGGATCTTCTGCCACGTGTCCTCGCCGATGAACAATCCAAAGCGCTCGTCGGGAAATCACTGATCGCGATTCCTTGATGCGAGATTTCTACGTCCTCGAAAACCCCGATATCCCGATGGACTGAACCCTGATGCTCCCTGGCTCCTTGACACATGTTCTTCCGATCAATGGCTGAGATCCTTTCTCGGGATTTTGAGACTTTCAAGGTCTTGATTCTCTTACCTTATGAAACCATGATATCACCAATATCCCGATGACTCCTCTTCTGTTTGCTGGGGCTTAAACCCTGCGCAACTCCCCATGATCCGACGACTAACGGGAATTCGTCAATCTCTTCGGTGAATCCTGACCATCGATTCCTCCCTCTCGAGGATATCTTGAGAACGGCTAAGTGTTCCTTCTCAACACTTGTTTTCTGACGTCGACACAACAACTCATGCTCGAAACCCCCTGGGCATAGCTCCTGCGCTTTCTTTCAACTATGTCATGAAGGTGGTATACCTCCTGAGCTTTTCCACTCTGGTTCTCTCAGAGGGAACTTGCGCGCACTCCTTGCGGCAACCCTGTAAACACTTCAAGTGTTCATCCTTCTTCGACTCTGTGCAACTCCTGTAGTAGCAGTCCTTGGCTTCCTCTTCTCAGGTTAACAACTGAGACTTCTTCCTTCATCCTGCACCTCCTTTGCACGGCTTCAACAACCTTAATCAACTTCAGAGAAAATGAGAACACAAGTTCAACTCCTGGGCCTCATCGACGCACTCCTTGCGGATGAATTCAACTGCACACTCTGCAGGAATCTCCTGGCTCAGATTGAGAAACAATTGAAGCTCATTCCTCTCCTCTCAGACTTCTGTTGAAACAGGAAGTCACATGCACAACATATACAAAGCAATGCATAACAGAAATAAACATTCATAAGCACATGAACAATACACACAGAGAAACAACACCAGGCATGAGTTTGAATCAGAATTCCATTCTATTAATTCAACACTATACATGGGTGTTCTTCACAAAGTTCTCTGCTTGCTCCTCTCTTCTGAATGCTTCTGAGTAATATGAATAATATGAATAATGTACAAAGGAGGGTGTCTATATCCGGTTTCCATCTCGAACTCTAAACTGTCTAATCTAGACTTAAACATCTATCTACCTTCATTAACTAGATTAAATTCCTCCTATCTATTCCAGACAAGAGTGTATGGCTCGAGGTCTGATACACTACACAAAAGGCGCTCTTTCATAAATGGTGCATTTATTCATTGGCGCATTCTCTTGTTTGAAAATTCAAAAAAGTTTCGGCTGGTCTTGTCCAGCTGTTGTTGTCTTCCATGCTAGCTCGCTTGTCATGGGCGATGCTCCTGCATCATTACTGTTGTAATAGTTTTCTAGTAACTGGGATATCCGGCATAAGGAACATCATGCATTTCCTTCAATATCAAATTCCTCAGTTCTCCGAAACTAGGAACATAGATTCTATTCTTATGCATAAGTACTCCATATTCCTTTACCTCATACCCCTTTATTTATGTTGTACATCTCCTTTTTGTAATATTTCCTTTACCTTTAGGTAATGATGATCTATAGCAAGATCATCTAAAATTCTTCTCTTCAATTCTGACTGATGCATACTGACAACAGTATCATGCATGAGATTCACTCTTCTACTAAGTGCCTTGACAACTTTATTCTCTTTTCCTTTTATATGCTTGATATTGAAGTCATATTCACTTAAAAATTCCATCCATATTGTTTTCCTGGCATTCAAGGTTGGTTGTTCAAGCAGATACTTCAGGCCAATGTGATCTGTTCTTAATTCAAATCTCTTCCCCATGAGGTAATTCCTCCACATCTTCAAGTTGTCAAGTCATGTGTGGCATAGTTCCTCTCATGTTCCTTAATATTTCTGGACTCGTAACCAATGACATGTCCATTTTGCGTGAGGACCCCCCCAAGTCCTTCCTTACATGCATCTGTATATACCACAAAAATTTCATTTGGGTCAACAATATTTAACACAGGTTCACTAGTAAGTAATTCCTTCAATAGATTAAAATTATCTTCACACTTAGGTTTCCATTCAAATTTAGTTCCCTTCTTTTGAAAATAAGTGATGGGATGAGCAATCTTAGAGAACCCTACTATGAACCTTCTGTAGTAACTAGCTAATCCCATGAAAGATCTAACTTCTGACACATTTCTGGGCATTGGCCATCCTCTAATGGCTTGAATCTTCTCTGGATCTACTGCTATGCCCTGCTCTGAAATAATGTGTCCCAAGTAATGGATCTTCTTTTGATAAAAATAACACTTACTCAGCTTGGCATACAACTGATGTTCTCTCAGCACTTGCAATATCAGTCTTAAGTGTTGTTCATTCTCCTCTTCAGACTTAGAATAGACAAGTATGTAATACAAGAACACTATGACAAACTTATCCAAATAGTTTATGAATATTCCATTCATTAAGCACATAAAGACAACTAGTGCATTGGTTAGTCCAAATGGCACCACTACAAATTCATAATGCCCATACTTGGTCCTAAAGTTTTTCTTATGAATGTTTTCTTCCTTGATTCTTACCTGATGGTATCCCGACCTCAAGTCAATCTTTGAAAATATATTTTCTCCTCTTAGATGATCAAAGAGGTCATCAATTCTGGGTAGAGGATACTTGTTCTTTATAGTATACGTATTCAGTTGTCAAAAGTCAATACATAGCCTCAAGGTTCCATACTTCTTTTTGACAAAGAGTACGGGTGCTCCCTAAGGTGAAACACTTGGATGTATGTACCCTTTCTTCAAAAATTCCTCCAAATGCATTTGTAATTCTTTTAACTATGGTGTGCTCATTTTGTAAGGTGTTTATGACACTAGGGCAGCTCCTGGCACTAAATCAATAGAGAAATGTATCTCCCTTTTTGGTGGCAACCCTGGTATTTATTGGAATACATCATCAAATTCTTGTAGTATCGAGAAATATTCAAGGCTTGATCGCTTTGTATTTTCTATCTCCTCCACATGGGATACATACAATTGACATCCTTTCCTAAAACATCTCTTCAACTGTAAGGATGAAATCTCCCTTATAGAGATGGGTCTTGGAACTCCTTTCACAGTGGTTTGTTTTCCATCTCCATCAAGACATGTAAATGTCTTTCGATGACAATCTAGGACAACATGATGCTTGTCTAGCCAATCCATTCCAATTAGAATATCATAAGACCCCACTTGTATGATATTTAGATCAACATTTGTATTCACACCATTAATACTTATGGAACTTCCTCTGACCATGTCATGGATTCTCCTTTTGGTTCCAGTGGCTAGTTGAACCAAACTTGAGTTTCCAAGATTACTTTTCTCCAAATGTAATCTATCTACTATTTTAGGGTCAATGTAACAATTACTTGCTCCCGAATACTTTAAAATAACAATGAGCTGATTTATAATCTTACCTTCCACCTCGATCATATTGGACTGGTACTCTTCTTGTCAATCATCTAAATATGCATAGATTCTTCCCATATCTTTGACTATTGTAGCCTCTTGGAAGTTGTGCATAGTCTTCACTCTATCCTTTATGTGTGGGAAATCCTTGTACAGGTGATATTCTTTGCATCCCCAACATTGGATAGGTGGTATTCCCATTTTCCCCAAGGGTTCTTATTTCCTGGATTCACCCTTAGCATACTGATCTTGATGATTTCTATTAGACTCATTCCTATTGAAGGGAAGTTTGAATCCTTTCCTCCTATGATCAGACTTCTCCTTCTTCTTATCCTTCCAAGATTTCTGTAGGGATTCTCTACCCTAGCCTTTCTCATACATGTACTTAGCCTTCCTGATGGCCTCAGTCAAGGTCTTGGGCTCATTATACCTAATATTTTCTTTATAAAAGGTTGGCATTCCACTCACAAACCTCTGTGTATTTACCATTTCATCATTTATAAACCCAACATATTTTAACAATCCCAAGAGCTTCTTCTCATATTCTGCCATAGTCATGCTTCCGAGCCTGAGTTCAAAGAACTCGTGCATTTTATTTTCATAGAAATGATCTGAGAGGTACTTCATCTAGAAGTACTTCTTTAACTTCTTCCAAGTGATGTTATCCTCATTAATATGCTCAACTTGCTTCAGTTGATCCCACCACACTGCATCTTTCCCATGTAAATGGTAGGTGACAATTTGGGCTTCTAGATTTGATGAATAGTTATGCAATTGAAAACATCTCTTGAGTCCAAGCAACCATGCTTCAACGTCATCCTCCCTTTCTCTTTCACCATCAAAGGATGGTGTCTTGAGCTTCCTCAACTCTCCTTGCTAACTTTCCACCTCTTGTGTCCTTCTTTGGTGCCTAACATGAGACACCTCTAGGCTTCTTACATAGTCTTCTGATGCATAAAAATTTCTTGTTGAGTAAGGAGGTGAATGGTGTCTATGATTTCTACTAGAACTCCTTGAATGACCAACTCTTCCAGGATCATCTCTTCTTTCATGACACCTTCCTTCTTCCTCTTGCTTTGATCCATTCTTGGCTTGACTTTGCAGCTGATTTAAGCTCTGCAACACTCAAGAATTTATATGAATTTTCTCCCTCATCAGCCTCTCATTGTCTGCATTGTAGCTCTGCACTTCTATTTTCAATATTCTTACAGCTTCTAGCAATGTTTATTTCTCCCCTCGGCCCTTGAGTCCATTAGATTCTGTCTTCGCATTGCTAATTATAGTATTCTGGACTTCGACCTCCTTATCATGGTTGGAGGCTCCCTCGCCTTCTTCCATTTCTTCAATACACATTCCGAGGATCCCTCATTATCATGTGTTTAAGCCCCTTAATTCCGAAAAATGTGCAAGCGACCATTTTGTTAGAATTACGCATATGATAAACAAAATTTTCCAAACCATGTTACAGGTCCCTTTTCTTCTCAATTCATGAAGAAAATATATGTATCAATATGCACCATATAACACTTCCATGTTATCCCTTGGTCGATACATAATTTAATTCTACACAGGCACTCCCTTCAAACCACTTCCCCAAGTGACCATGGCTTGAAACCATGGCCAAATCCTTCTTGATGCTTTATGTGTTATAAATTACTACATCGGAGATCGTCTGGTTGAAAATCGATTGAGGGTTGAGATTGACGGTCAACAGTAATTGCGGGCAGACAACATGCTCGATATTTATCGGAGAGCTCTGTCCCTGAAATATGAAAATTGATCACCCAAATATCCTTTAAATTGTGGTCGTTGATCCCTTATCTCGACAAGATCAATGATGATGGAAAATAGTGGGCTGCGAACTAGCATGTCTGCTAATTTTTCCTCCTCTCCCCACAATGGTCCCCCAACGTCAATTTTTCATTCACATATCGACAGCTAACCATGGGTCCTGCTTCATTAGATCCTTGTTCCAATATCACACTGATAGGAGCTAGCTCCTTCCTCTCCTATGACCTTGAGTTATGACCCAGGGATTACCCTTCTAGGCACTTTGCAACTTCTGAACGTTTATCCAGGACTAGATCAATGGTCCTTGTCCTCATTCATGATAAAAAATCGGCATCCACTTTGAGACTCTACGCTTTGGAAGTTCGTCACTTTCGACCTCTGCTTTCCCCTGGAGTACTCTGTACCTAAAGTTCTAGATCAGGCCCTACGCGTCCACCTCAAATCAACGGTTCTAGTCCACTTCAAGACTTCGGCCTTCGGAAGTCTCCACTTCCCCTGCTTGCTTCCTCCCATAATTATTTCAGCTGGAGTTCACGATATGTCGATGTGTGTCCTCCCACAAATCGACGACTATGAATTGCTTCAAATATTCGGGAGTTTCAAACTCTCCGCCTTCACTTTCTCCCGTAGTGCTTTCACCCGAAGTCGACGATTTGTCGACACATGTCTCTCACAATCAATGGTTGTGAATATGTTCATCTCTTTGGGCTTCGGGAGTTTCAAACTCTCTGCTTTCACTTTCTCTTGGATTTCTTTCACCCGAAGTTGATGATTCATTGATGCGTGTCTCTCACACATCAACGATTGTGAATCATTTCGACTCTTCAGGCTTCGTGAGTTTCAAACTCTTCGCCTTCACTTTCTCCTTGAGTTATTTCACCCGAAGTCAATGATCCATCGATGTGTGTCTCTCACAAATGAACAATTGTGAATCACTTCAGTTCTTCGAGCTTCGATAGTTTCAAACTCTCTACCTTCACTTTCTCCCGGAGTTTCAGTCCTCCAAACCTCTGCGAGATCTACGTCTCACATTCGTTCGCATGTAGATATGACGACGGAGACTTAAACCTACTCAACCTTTTTATTCACCTTCATCGACAACCCTTGTTCACCTTCCCTCTGATCCAACAATCCCAGATCTCTCTTTATCCCACAATGGAGATCGCTCCTGAATTCGAAAGGGACGATCATGATCCTTCGATCCCTTACAAAGGATCTCTGGCATTCTAGCTCCTACATAAATTCTACAATGCCATCCCTCATGATATTTTTAACTTCAAGGTCATAATTCGATCTCAACCATGAGACTCGGACCAAAAAACCCGATCCATATTGGCCCGTTGTTTCAACCATAAGATTTGATACCAATCTATAACTTCCCCGACCACCCACAGGCCAGGGTATGCCACCTTCAAGCCCACCCTTGGACTTCTTTCTCTTACAGATACCTTTTTTTTTAATTAATAAGGATGAATAAAATAAAATATCTAATGACATGCACAATAGTAACTAGCAAACATGCATATTCTAAAGATTCAATTAAACAATAAATAAATACACAGTGGAATACATTCATATACAAGTAAATAATACCATAACAGAGAGCACTTATCTTTATAAAAGATGACACCAACTAGCTACAGACCAAGGACGTTCCACCCAACTGTAGACACTATTGTTCCAAATCTCAACAATATTGTCACCCCCAAGCCAGGGCTATGAATCCACAAGGACAATTCCAAAGTGTTACTTGTCTTCCCAAACCAGTCAACACTTAAGCTCTCACAGGCTTTCCCAGTACTCGCAACAATCCAAGTACCCAACTCTCTTCTACCCATCCTGCACCACCCAAGAGAATGGACCTCCACTCTTCTCTGCCATGCAGTCCCTTAGGCAGTCCTTCTCCTTCCAGGGCTCCAATGCAACTGGTCCAAAATCTCAATGTTGGAACTCTCAAGACTCCCATATGTGAACAAAGATGGAAACATGACAACACATCTCATACATGCAGGTCTCAAGTCATGGTTGGATTACACCAACGACCACTACAAATAACAATACCATGGATACTCTTCAACAATTTGTTTCCCTTTCCTAAGACAATATGTGTATGAGTATGGATCAATGAGTGATAGGTAAGGACGAGGTGAATGAACGAGTGAGAAAGTGAATGAACGCATGAACCAATGATCAAGTGAATGAACACATAAGAGAATGAAGGAGCGAACGAGCAATCCAACAACCCCCCAACAGACCAGGGGCAAGTTTAAGTATTTCGTGGGGAATTAAGAACCTTCTATCCTCCCCCAAGAAGCTTACGTAACTTATCCACTCCCTTATACAAAAGGGTAATTAAAATAGGAAATAACATTTATCCCCTCAAGCCCTCTCTTATGGAATCATAGCCACCTATAACTCTAGTCATTGTTCGTCTAGCAGCCAACAATGTGTGTATTATTAATAATGATCAAAACATTACATTTCTTAGGCACACTGACCTCTTTTAATTTTTTTTCCCTCTGGCCTTTTGAAAATTAACAAAAGACATTATTTAATATGGGGCTCAAAACCTAGGGTGTTACAAAGATTGATTGTGAGGAGTAGAAGGCTCCAAATATGACCAAACATTATAACAATAATTCACAGTAGACTTTCTCAAAAAATAATGAAGCCACCTTGACAGGAAGCAAAATTAAATTGAAGTTTGACTCAACTTTTCATATTTAGACTTGGTATTCAACACCAAGTATACCCCATAAGAGATGATGAAGTCCTTGTAGACTCAGAAGAAATTGAGAGTAATCCTAATCTTAGAAAGGATCAAATGAAGAGACAACTTCCAAGACTGGGAGATAGATGCCATGAGAATAACTAGATCATATATTTAGAGACTCCTAGGAGATATGAAATCTCCTGAAATATTACCTTGTTTTAGTGACAGAGAAGGAATCTAGTCAGAAAGACTAGGATATGGATTCTTTCGTGAGACTAGAAGATAATTCAGTATTGACTTCCAAGATTGATCTATACGGATCAAGCATGTTGAAAATGTACAAATCTTGGTGTGTGTCCATAAGATTCTCCCAACAAGAGGGAGAAGACTATGACGAGACACTTACTCCAGTAATTGAAGAAATAGTTCCAGTATTCATGAAGACAACCATAACAACCATGATTCATATATAGTATGAGATGTAGGGGGAGCAATCCACATATTTAAAATTGAGTGGAAGTTGGTGCATTACATTAGTTGGGTCATGGAGACATGACTACGATAAAAGATAGAGTTACCTCCATGAAAGAAGAAGAGTTACCTTCAATATCAGTTATTGAGCCACTCTCAGTTTCAGATGAAGTTGTTGTCATGATAAAATAAGAGGCATTACTCAAATATTTTAGCAACCACAATGAGGATGAAGCAGTCATTCTCAACCTCAGAGAAGCTGTAGGTGCAGAGTCCCAGTTCCAGAAGGAACAATTGCAGAAAGAGGAGAGGACATACTCTCAGAAAGTGAGACAGATAATGCTTTGAAGAGAGCACATAGAGATAGCACATGATTGTGCATATGGAGTTGCATCTGAGCAAGTGTACCAAATTGGTACAATATAATGTGAAAATTTGGTTTGAATTCGAAGACATAAATACTTAGGTCTGCAAGTTGAAGAAGGATTTGTACAGGTTGAAGTAATCTCCTAGAGCTTGATATGGAAGAATAGATAGTTTTGTGAAGAGCTTGGTCCTTACCAAGAGTAAAGTTGATTCTAACCTTTATCTCAAGGTTATGAATGATGAGCCAATGATGTTACTACTACATGTAGATGATGTATTCTTGACAAGATGAAGAAATATCATCACAGATTGTAGAAGAAGCTCGCTACAAAGTTTGATGAAATACCTAATGCTTTATATCTGAGGTCTTGAAGTTTCGTAGAGCCCAGAGGAGATCTCCCTTAAACAAGGGAAGTATGCAGTTGAAATACTCAAGAGATTTGATATGTTGGAGTGAAAATCCATGAATACACCCATGGAAACAAAGTTGAATATCCTGGTTGACACTTCGTCAAAATTGATTGATTCTATGATGTACAGACAGATCATTGGATTGTTGATGTATCTGATGAACACGAGGCCAGATATATGCTTTTTTGTGAACACCTTGAGTCAATTTTTGGTAGAGCCCAGATGTGTTCACCTAGTTGTTGCAAAACATGTGATGAGGTACCTTAAGGGTGCATTAGAATGTGGTCTCAGTTATAATGGAGATCGTGACTTCAGACCGAGTGGTTATATCGAATTAGATTGGGATGGAAGTGTCTCTGATAGAAAGATCACTTCATGATGTTGTTTCAGTCTGGGGTCAGCCATTATCTCATGGAAGAGTAGGAAGCAATCGAGCATTTCTCTCAACATGATAGAATCATAATACATTGTTGCATGTTCCACCAGTTGTGAATCCATATGTCTTTGGATGTTGTTGATAGATCTATTTGATCTGGAGATGTAAGCCACTGTGATCCTATGTGATAACCATAGTTGTATAAAAATGATGTGTTCTATGATGAGTCAAAGAACATAGAGATCCAGTATCACCTCATTCATGATATGATGCAGAGAGGAGCTATAAATCTCCAATATGTTGGCATAGATGAACAGGTTGCAAATGTGTTGACCAATCCTCTATCTCGTGTAAAGTTTGAGCACTTTCGAGACAAGCTTGGTATAGTCCGAAAGGACCTCCCTCAAAAGGGGGAGTAGTTTCGATGATACAATAGTATCCTGGCCAATAGTGATAGCTCCATTAGGATTTTATATCCTAAGGAATATTTTGATTCTTGGGAAGATCCTTTGGATCTGTCAGAGTACCACAAGATGTTGATGTCAACCTTGTGCTAAATATTTCCATCTTTGTGTTGATGTCGTTGTGATGCCAGCCTAATGCTTAATATTTCTAGCTTCATGATGATGTTGTTGTGATGCCAACCTAGTGCTGGAGATTTCCATCTTCTTACTGATGTTGTTGTGATGCCAACCTCATGCTGAATATTTCTAGCCTCGTGTTGGTGTTGTTGTGATTCCAGCTCCATGCTGAAGATTTCCAGCTTCGTGCTGATGTTGTTGTGATTCCATCCTAATGCTGAATATTTCCAGCTTCATGTTGATGTTGTTTTGATGTCAACCTAGTGCTGAATATTTCCAGCTTCACGCTAATGTTGTTGTGATGCCATCCTCATGCTGAATATTTCCAACCTCGTGAAGATGTTTTTGTGATGCCAGCCTTGTGCTGATGTTGATGAGATGCCAACTTCGTGCTGAAGATTTCTATCCTAGTGTTGATGTTGATGATGGTCCATCCTTCATGTTGTGATGATGTTGTTGTTGATTATGCTCCATCCTCAGTGTTGTGAAGTTGTTGTTGTTGATGAAACTCCAACCTTTATGATGTGATATTGTTGTTGATGTTGTATCAGCCTTGTGTTGTTATTGATGATGATGTATTAGTGTTATACTAATCCATGTTGATGCAAATGATGATGATTCCATTCCAGCTCCATGTTGTGAATGATGATATTTATGATGAGAAAAACTTCCGATGATTTATAGATATGCCAGTCAGTGTTCCAGATGTTGTTGATGTTGTTTCCCTCTCTCTCTCCTGATGATGTTGTAGAATACCCTTCTTGTTAAGGGGGAGTGTTGAAATATTGTAACTCCAAAGCGTATTCTATTTATTATTGATTTATTTTTCATTAGCTCAATCCCCTTTTGTGGATTGATCATGTCGGGCATTGTAATTGACCAAACACCCTTTTGTGGATTGGTCAAACCCTAAATATATTATGCAAATTGGGAAGTTGGACCCCAGGCTAATTAAAGAGGTTTTAACCACTAAGAAGACAAGTCGGCCCTGCCCGGTGAGGAGACACTCACTCAACTCACTCATCTAGCGCACAAGTTTGAAGGAAGTTGCAGTTGCTGGAAGAAGGAAGAGAGAGAGAGGTGCATTGCTCACTGGAGGATATTCTCTAGTGTTTGGTTTATTGTCCTGACATTGTATTGGCTATCTATATTAATGAAATATTTGTTGGGTTTTCTCCCCCATGAGGGTTTCCAATGATAAATGTTATGTATCTTGTGATTGTGTTTCTCTCAATGATCCTATCTATGTTATGGTTATCTAGTAAATTGAAACGAAACCTAATAATATCTTAAACCTTAACATAATGGACCCATAAGATCAATGTGGATCATATCTAATGGAGAGGAGGCCCTATAAGCCTTACCCTTGTTGAACTTATCTTGAGGGTACTTTCAAAGGACGCATCCTTCAAAAACCCCTTTGGAAAAGTGGATATCAGCTAATCCAATGACCATCCCTTTATTGCTAAGTTGTTGTATGTACAAAACCTCTTGTTCCATAGTCTACTACTGTCATCAACATGTATAAGTAGTACAGAGGAATCAGGTTCGATAAAATTATAAAATGTCTGCAATTGAGATTGATGATTTACCTCACCGACAACAATCCTAGAGTTGTCTTGCATGTTGAATATGGACACAGAGTCTGGTGTGAACTCCACCTTTTTTCCTAATCCTGAGTGTGTAATCTAATACACCGAGAGAAAATTCACAAAAATTTGAGGAACATGGAGAACGTTCTAAAAAATTCCATGATATAGTTCTAATATCCCTTTTCCAGTGATCTCGATTGGAGATTCATCCCCCATGAGGATAGGTGGACAATTGCATGTAGTATAAGAATATAAGATAACCCATGTGGAAACCATATGGTGGGATGCGCCTGAATCCATGATCCAAGCATCAAGTGAAAAGTAAAAAAGAAATAATGCATGATGATTACCTTTCAGAGCATGATATTATGGCTTCTTCTTGGCACCTTCAGGAATTTTATCCCCGGGGTTGTCCTTTTGAATAATTTAAGTCATAAGGTCTATTTTCTTCTTCATGCATGTGGATTCTGGATGGAATCCTCAATTGTAGTAGGTACACTTATGTCCTTTCTTCCCTTTTCCACTTTTGTATCTTGAGGAGTCATTGACAGGCTTGGAGTACCCTTTCTTTTTTGTTTTTCATGTGCCTCTTCTTTGCCTTTATTTTTGGATTTATGATGTTGAGAATTGATGCCATCATGTGAAGGAAGTGCATGCACTTTGGATTTTTTTATTACACCCATATTGATGAGTTTTTCTTTCTCTTGAATCAAGGCCTCAATGAAGGTCCCCAAAGAGGGCATAGTCTAGGATTCTCCAATGGTCAACCTATGAGTGTGGAAAGTAGTAACACAAATTGAATAATCCAGACCAATTTTTGACAAAATGGTGAAAACCATTCACTTTTCCTCATTTGATTTATCAACTCCACAAGCCTTGAGTTGCAACAACAAATCCTTGTACCTTGTGAATAAATATTGGGTGTTTTCAAAGATAAATGTAAGGGATTCCACCTCGAGCGCGTGGCCTATCATATCATATTTTTTTCCAAAGAGTCCTTCCATGGTGGTCCATATCGTGTTTGGAGTTTTGCAATAAGATACATTAAACAACAACTCAAGGGATACATGCATGCATAGGGATTTGTAAGGCTCATCCATTCCATTGAGATATTTATATTTTTCAATGGATGATGTGGGTTTTGTTTCCATAGCCATGGTTAACCTATAAAATATTATACCTCAAAGAAAAGTCTCCATATTTTTGTTCCATTCAAAGTAGTTGTACGGTGTTAGCATGAAAGACGACGTAGATTTCATTCTTCATGAGTTCTTCAATCTTCAGTACCTACAAATAAAAAATGTTGGTTCATCTTATTCCTAATGGCCTGTGGGATCCAATACCATGTATAATGTCATGAGTACCTACAAAAGAGATCTATATAGCATAAGAACGAACACAACTTGCAAAAGCGAGAATATGAGAGAAAAATTGGAGAGAAAAGAATATAAATGTATTAACCAAATGAATGAATGAAAATTTACACATGATATACTCAATATAGCTCAACTAATGCACACTGGAAGAGAAGACCATGCACCGTAGTGATGGTTTGGAGAGATATAGACACACATGAAGTTACTAGAGTTAACTGCCACCTAGTCCTAGTTAACTAGTCATGCAATCTTCAGTTAACTAAGTCAAACATGTGGAAGTGAGAGAAGCACATACAACTGTTGGTGATAAAAATGAGGTTTTCATGCATGAMTGACTTCCACTAGTCTAACTAAGTGTAATTGGCTCTAAACTGAAGAGAATATTCTCCTAGAATGTAGGAGAGGTTCCTAAAAATAKGAKACTCTCARTAATGACTAATAAACATAGGAAAACAAGGAAAAMAATATCCTAGGTGTGTGTAATATATMCAACACCAATTGCATGATTATATTTGATATTTAAGGSATATATTTTATGAAAATTGTGCCACTCAATAATGATATTCAATTCATAAGAGTGATGGTAGATKTGGCAGTGGGGAAATAAATTTCATCGGGAACAATAAAAACRTATCCAGGTGTATGGAAAATGCTTAAGTATGGAGGTGTAAAGTGAGGGATGGAAAGTGCATTTTGGTGATTTTGGAAATGTGGGATGTAGGATGAATAAAATGGAAGGGGATATATGAGAGAAAATCCTACATCCACAATCAAGAAATATACTACGTATCAAAACAATCAATTATGTGGGTTGTGGAAATATGCATATCATTTTGGAGCATGTAGAAATGTAGGATGTGGGGTATGTAATGGGATGAAAAGTAGGAATGAAGGAAGGACTCMTGAATCCACAATCAAGGAATTTGATAAGTATTGATAGAGGGTCATTATGAATGACATGAAAATGGGAAGTGATTTTTGAGGGTTGATGKTTTGTGGGATTGTAGAGTAGTGAAAATGGAAAAAAATACTAAGTATGGGACTTGCAGACTTGCATACTTGGTGGTAATATCATCGCAACCCGCATTTTTGGAAAAAGGAGTAAGTTTATAAGAAGTTAAAAATTACTAACTATAGACCAAAGCATGAAAAGGATGTGAACATTGATCAACATTAGCTTATATGGGAATACAAATAACCTTTCAAAAAGGTATCAAAAGTGAACAAAGATTCAGAGAAAATAGGAAAATTTTGTATGTTTAGGTACTTGGTGCTAGATTTTGGAAGATAAGTAGTTAGAGTGGTCTTATCATCTAGTTCATACAAAAGTACATCCATAATTTTTCAAAGCGTTATTACTGTGGAAAATTTTCCCCTGTAGACAAGTGAAACCCCCTTTGTATCAAGACCCCTTTGATCCAAGACAGAGAGAAACAAATGGTTTACTACTTTCCCCCTAGATCTATTCTACACATCAACAATCATAATGAGAAGAAAAGGATTGATGACTTACCTCTTTTCCATTGATTGTCCTCACTCCTCCAACCCTTCATATTGATATCCAAGCTCTTGGTGTAGGAGAAGTCATGCAAGGAACAAAGAAATATATCTTTCTTCCACACTATGTTGTTAAGAAGAAAAAATCTTTCTATGATGAATTAGACAACAATAGAAATTCATATAGTGAACACATAGGCATGAGGGGAATAGGACAAGTTATATATTAATGGAAATAAATCAATAGTGAAGCACTTAAAATCTCAATCTCGATGTTGAAACAACTCCTCCAAGATCTCCTTTCCATCCCATTGAATGTAAGAAAGTCATAAGTATGATGCTCTAGGTTCTCCCTCCTTTCACTCAAGCATGGCCTCCATTATATAGTCACTGGGGCATAAAAACTATAGGATAATTTTTAGGAGAGGATGTGGTCAAATGAGAATTTGGATGAACCAACAAGATTGACCTTGACTTCAATAGTGGGTAGCTCGAACCAATCCCTTAACCAATTGAAATATCCCAGAAACAAACTTGCAAAACAAGGCATGATGGTTCTAACTACTTCATTGCCCCCCCAAAACTGAACATAGGGAGAGACTATCACTCCCTTATAATTGAGCAAGGAGAAATGATCATGGTTTATCCCTCCTTGTATATGGGAAGTGTTAGATTTTATAGCTCTGGAGGTACTCCACATGTTTTGTCTTGTATGCATAAGTGACCTTGCATTTTCACTACTAGGAACTTGACATTGTAATAAGCGTTTTATAAATTTGTAATAAAGTGAGTTTTATTAAAGTGACTTTTTGTAAAGTGCCCTTTCTAATATTTTATTAAAATGACTTTATGTCATCAAGTGGAATTTTACTTTAGTAAATGTAAGTGATTTATTTTGGAGGGAATGAACCATGTTCCTTGATCTTGTAAAGGAAAGATTAGATATTGGCCATTGGATTTAGGGATGGGGAAGGTGAAAAGTCATTTTCAATTATAAGAGAGAAATCCTAGGGTAGTGTGCAAGAAAAGAAAGAGAGATTGAGATAGAGCTTGGAAGAAAGTGTGAGCAAGAGAGTGAGCACGATTTTCAAGAGAAATTGGGCACATATCCCAAGGTGATTTTTCTATTTAGAAGTTGTCGAAATCTATTGCTGAGAGGGAGGTTTTACTGTATGGATCCATATAGTTCATACAACAGAGAAGTGGGAACAATTTTCGAGGAAAGTGAGACACAAAAATAGAGGCAGATTGAGGGTGTTTGTTGTTGAAGGACAATTGTACATAGCAGACCGTACAACAATAGATTGACACACATTTCAAGGTGATGATTTGGAGCAGGCCATACAACAATACATATTTATGGGCATGGTTTTCTGGGAAGATTTATATGGGACAATTTTGGTGTCTATAAGTGTTCTCTTGATGCCATGTATATCTGTTGTAACATGTGGACTTCCTAAAGCTCTAATAAATCTCTCGCTTTGGTGGGTTTCCCCAAATTGGGGTTTTCCCTAGTTGGTTGCCAAAATATGGGTGTGCACATGTTTTTATATGATTGTTGTTCATTGTTATTTTCTGCTGCAATAATTTCTTAGTAATGCGTGTTTTTTATTATGATATAACTATATGTGGGTATTACATTCAAAGTTCATTGAATAAAAAAATATGTGTTTACTAAGTGTTTGAAAAAATTCCTATGGAGTTAGTGTTCTTTTGTTACTGAATTTCTATAGGAAGGGGGGCGATGAAGCTCAAACAAGACCAAAAACTCAAGAAAAAATGTAGTATTTCGATCTCCAAGTGATATATTTCCTCTTTAACATGTCTAGGTATTATTACATACACTTCCTCACGGTGACGAAATTGTGACACTTTGGTGTGTAACCGATGCGACACTTAAGTGCGACATTTGGTAGTGCGACACTTAAGTGTGACACTTAGGTGCATAATAGATTCCCCCTAAAGTGTGAGATAAGAGGAAACGTTGATGGCCAAAACACTTTACAAAAATATGTATGTGAGGATGTTGGAATAGGAGAGCTCGGTGAAAGCTACAAAAAAACATCCAACAATATATACATGTCATCCCCAAGGTAGACATAACCATGCTCGAAATATACTAACTCAAAGCATGGTTGTCAACCAATACAGTGCAGATCCATGAAATCACTAGCTAAGGATATGTCCATCAATGATACAATGTGGATCCATATCTCCATGACTCAATCAGGTCATATCCATGAAAGAATACACAATGGAGTTATGATATGACAAAAACATATCCACATACCAATACAAAGTGGATCTATGTGATAGTATATACATCAATGAGATAGACAACATGATGACCATACTGTAATATTATTAAGTACTTCAAATAATCTCCATCGCAACCTGGGTGAGGCACGTAACAAAGGTGGGTTCCTAGGGTCTTCGTCCAGATCCTAAAATGGTATGATTCTAACCACATGAATAGATGGTTTGATGTCTAACATGGTAGAAACCACTTGATTACCGATCATTGATGTATTTCATTAACAAGTGCAAGGGAAATCACCAATGGTGACAATGAATCCCAAGGTACCCTAGTACATTCCAACAAATGTGAATAAATGAGTTGAGGTCGAACATTCATGGAATCATTCAATCATAGGTCAATGATGTAAACCTACTGTCAAAAGCGAGGAGACCTACCATTGGTGCATGCATGTTCCAAAGTAATAAATGGTTTCTAATTCTAATTCCTGGATAATGTGTTGAAGTCGATAGGAACAAACTCATCAAAATATGGAAATGATGTGTCCCCCATCATTGACATGAAACTAACACAGGAAAATGATGTAATATGATAGATCAAATTAGCACATACTGACACAAAGATGAAAATTGGTAATACAACAGAGTGGTTGATTTGGGATGAAACTTCCCTTGAACATTGTGAGGAACAAAAATTGACTTGGTAGAATTGAATCGACTGAGAGATAGACCAAATAATACTGTGATTATAACTGGGGCATGCTTCGTGTGATCCAAATGAGTATAATGACTCATAGGATTGGTATGACTTAAAGACAAGCATATTGCCCAACTATAATACAAGACGCAAACAAGTGCCATGTTCAAGGGAGAAAAAAGAAAACTTCAATAATTCTTTCCAAAAAATGACCCACTTCCCTCAAATTTCCCCTCCACCATGGATGGTGAGTACCACCTTTTTTTTTAACAAGCTTGAGGAGGATAACAGATGCTTGATATATCTCATATTCGATGAATCCCTCATCACATGTTTAATGAACCTGGAGAAGGAGGGGTTTGGTCCCATATGGGTCCTTCAATGTATAATTTTATGAACCCAAGGAAGGTAAATTCGACAATATTTTCACATTTAGAGAGTTTGAAAATATCTTAATGAAGACTCCAAGGGCGTTCTTTTTTCATAAATTTGGTCCCCCAAGCTTGAAAAAGTGTAAAACAATACAAGGGAGAACTCTTCTAGTTGATGTTGACTAGAGTATTTGTTTTTTGTAGTTAGTGTTACGAGGATGGAAAAGAGATAAACTACCACTCAAAACATGACTCTTCATTTTTCAATGAGCTCTAAGAATGACGAAGCCTGTTCTAATGAGCAAGGTCATTGGAGAGGAAAAATTCTCTCCTTGAGAATTCTCGCACAAGTAAAAGATAACTCGATGCAACTAAGGTAAGAAATATCCATAAAATAGTGTTTACACTCAAACAAATAGCTCGTATGGAAGAAATAAGGCAATTTGAACATATCAAAATAACTAGTTCTAATGGATAAAATAACAACTAGTGAAAATACCTAGTTTATTTTACCTTGTTTAGTGTTGTCGTGTTGAAAATTTCCTTCTTTTAGGGAAGATCTTTGGTTTTTGATTGCAGGAGATCCAGGAGGCCATTTTGCGAGGCATATGAAGCAAGTTAGTCTCCTCATCATGCTATTTTATCTCATTGTACTCTTATGCCATTTTGGGAAATTTTATGGATGATTTCAGTTGATTTAGGGCTCTCTTGGCTCCCCTAGGGATTATCGCTCTCCTAACACATCGATAGGAGTGATTAAGTAAGATTCATCACCCTGCATATGACTATTAGGGAGAGACTATCACTCTATAGCCCTATTTGGGGGGGCGATAGGCATAATTGATAAGAAATGTTTTGCAATAGATGATCGAGAAAGCATTGTATAAAGCTCAAATTTGGATTAATGCTTCTTCTTGTGATTTGTAGGAATTACTTGGACAAATTGTTGAATGGAAAGATAGAGAACATAAGGATGAATACATGTCTGAATTACATGACCCAAACACCACAAAATCCCTAAGAAGCTGCAATTTGATTAAATTATTCAAGAATTAGAGCATGAGGAAGAAAACGCTTCTTTTGGAGCACTTGATAAGGATGTGGGATGAAAATGACCAAATTTTTCATGTGGGTCCTCATACTCTTGATATATAGATGGAGAAAATGCTTTTATTAACAAGGATCTCCAAGTGGAGGACACTTTTTATTCTAGCTAGTCATCAAGGCATTGAAATTTCAACTGATGAATACATTGCTCAATACTGTAGGGAATGTACTCGAAAGAGCAGTCGGAATATTCCCATCAAGGAAATCATAGATCACCCATTACACATGATACTATTCACTATCACAAAGTTATCGGAAAGCAAAGGGCCACATATTTCTTCAAAAGCTTAGATGGCGTACGACATTGAATTTGTTGATCCTAGAGTGTTCAAATAGTGTGGGGGTTTATTGGTGAATTTGAAGGATCAAATCAACAAGTGTAAAACATGCAGACATAAACAATTTTGATTTGGATCCCTTCTGGTGTGATTATTCTTAGAGTGGGTGCCTTTATTTCTCCCACGGATAGAGATGCCTGAGCATCTTTTGAATGAGCCACGGATGGAGTGTTGGACTAGTCTTATGTCTCAGTTAGGGGGTGGTCTCTAGATTTTCTCATTTGATTCTAGATTCTTCCCATGGTGGGAAGATAATATCCCCATGATCAAGGAATTACCGTATACCAGGATGGATTTCATAGGAGACATGGATCTTGTACTTCCTAAGGGAGCACGGTGGGATGCGATAGGTATGTCTTCGAAAACTATGACCTTGTAACACTTTTTTTTGGTTTTTTAATATACATACACACACACACACACACACACACACACACACACACACACACACACACACATATATATATATTATTGTACAAAGGGGATATAAAAATGTTTTTGTTTTTGTTTCACAGATCAAGTAGTAGTGCGATTAGTAGGTATGTCACCATTACATTGACGCAGAGAGGCACATCAGATAGAGAAATTTGATGTTGGAGGTATTAGGGACATGGTGAGGAACATGAGGGAGCTCACCATGGGTGTACCTATTACATATTGGCTCTATTATAGCCTAGATTCAACTCTTGCAACAACATTTTTTGGTGTCGTTTCCAGAGACGGTTTTGAAGGTCTATATCTTCCCTGGGTTACGACAAAGTCCATATCTATTTCTTGGTGGTGAACAAGGGATATGCATTCAATTGGCTGTGACCATTCACCTGAAGACTCCACATGATTCACATGATTCACCAACAACTCCACTGGTTTCAATATGTCAAGTTATTTCGCTGCTCGGATTTCTGTGAGGTTTGATCCTTTGGAATTTACAATTTATTTTGGTTTTCCAAACGTTGTTCCAAACATTAAAGTTTGGGAAGATATTCTTCCTAATTTCAAAGAATATGTAGATGAAAATCATGCTGAATACTTGTTTGAATTTTATAATCTTATGGATAAATTGGATATATATCATGAATATTTCCTCATGAAGTTGTTTATGTTTTCATTGGGAGGAGGCACTCAACTCTGGTAAAAATATCTACCCTCTTCCATTATTTACTCACTGAAAAAATTTCACACAACTTTTCATAAACATTGCAAGAGAATCTATTCAACGAAAATCGTTTTTGAAGATTGTTGCAATAAAGAATTCATAGAACATGAATTTTTTATAGAGAAGGAATATTTCCTTCAAGAAGATCAAGCAAACTTTCATGAAGAGGAAGAAAAATTGTCAGAAAGATTTCAAGAAGATGAAGAAATGGATGATCTAGATTCTTGTCAAACCCAATTTCTTATTGAATACCACATGCCATCATCTTCTGAAAAAGATGGTTTTGACCATGATCATCTTGCTATTTTGACTTCTTCAAAGGAAATTATTATCCAAGAGCCTTATCAATCTTCTAATGCATTAGTTTCCTTGAAATGTAATGAACTACATTCTATTCAAAAGTTATTTCAGGAAGATCTGCAAGGTGATGGTGATGATAATATTGATGATGGAAGTAATTCAAATGTAATTGAAATCGTCTCAGGTGTAATTGTGTTATGACTTATTAAGAATATCGGGCTGTTAATATTCAACTATTATTGCCAAAGAATCATGAAATAGAGATTTCTAAAAGTCAAGGTTCATAATTTTTTTATGAGAAACTTGTTTATGATGATTTATCAGAGAATGAAGAAGCGAAGATTTGTTTCCCAACATGCATGGAAACTTACAAAATTTTTCCCCCAATATTTGATGAATATGATGAAAGTGTTCCTGAAGATGATGAGAAACAAGAAGCTTTTGTTCAGCTGGAAACTTATCAGCAGTATTATGAGAACAATGAAACCCTATATGATGATTATGGAGTAAACTCTTTTATAGACAATGAAGGAGATAATGAAGATATATTAAAGGAGATAATTTTGTCTTCATCATCAACTTCCAAGGAACATATACAAGAAATCAGTGAGCCTCAATGTGATATTTTTTATCCAGAAAAAGAAAAGAACAACAATGGAGCAAACAAGAATTTTCATGTTGAACCGAAGGAGGAGGTATGGGATGACTACAAAAGTTTTATATCTTTTATTTTCTATGATCCAGTGGCAATTTATATGGAATCAAAATGGGGCATTGAAATTTTTATTTTCGATTTCTTGAGTGCATAATTTCAAAGATGTAAGTACCTACTTCCAAGATATTTTTTGAAATTTGCAGCTGCCCCTATCGTTTTTATGCTCAAGGATGGAAGCATAATTAAATTTGTTAGTAATATATTTTCTTGGATGCTTTGGAAATTTTATTATACTTGAGCAGATCAGTGAAACTAGTTAGAGTGCAACTGTAGTTTTCAATATGATTTCAGTTCATAGTCGGTATGAAACAAATAATTCATGACTCCATATCCCAATGGAGAAACTTGTGAAAAACCTTTTCAGTTGTAGAGAATAAGCAATTTTGGTTTCATAATCGACGCAGGTAAAATGACAAGGTTCAGGGTTTGACATGGTTGATTTCAGGTTGGCCAATGGATAAAGGCACATGGTCTAATGTTCTTGGTGGTTTGCAGGAAAGCACCATCCCCATATGGAGCCTATGTCAGAACAAATATTGAAATATCCAAAATGTGTCTCCCTCGCCAAAACATTTTGTCAGTTACACTAGATTTAAATCCTTGTGTCGTCTGGCATAAGTTTTTTTATCCGTAGTAAACCTCAAAAAATTTCGCCATTTTCACCAAGCTTCTCTATCGTCAAAATCTCAAATCCTTGCGTCACAATTTGTCAAAATCTCAAATATTTAACATCAAAATTTTTCCAGGGTCTTCTATCTATCTTTATTCACAATTCCTTAATCTTTGAAATGGGTATAAAAATGCCAAGTTTTGAAACCAAGCTATAATTATTTTATATATAAATTGTATTATTTTAAAATTATTTTGTATAATTTTAAAATAATATTTTATCTTTAAAGATTTGATAAGAACTAAAAAGGTTCCAAACCCTAGGCCCTATATAGTTATCAATATAGCCAAATGTTGAGGCTGATAAGCCATATGCACGAAGTATTTTTATGTAAAAAATATTGGGTCAATCACCCCATGGGCCTAATCTCCAATTAAAGCATCGAGCCAAGCACATGCCACACAACAAAAGTCATCCGAGATCGAGCACCTAATCACCATGCATCAAGTCACATGCACGAAAGTCCATGAGGGAGCCAAAACAGTGTGCTACGCATCGACCAACATTGGAAATATCGACGTATATAAATGACAAAAGCGCCTCTTCTGCTGACAATGTGGAATATCTCTCAATGAATACGAAACAAAAGAGTGCCAAATATACTGAGGATCACAATCCATATAGAAGTGATGAACGCCAACACATTGAGAAAGATGGAGTAAATGTTATGTGGGATGGAACATGGAGAGTAGGAGGTGTGTTGGTTGTATCTCATGCATTTGGTAACCGTTTACTGAAACACTTTGTTGTTGCAGAACCTGAGATTCAGGAAGAAATTATAAAAGATGACATGGAATTTCTGGTTATAGCAAGTGATGGCCTATGGGATGTAATCTCAAATGAGTTGATCAAATGCTATTTTTGATCAAGTGACTTATGTTGAATGGTGTTGTCTTCTTGAAGTTTACAAACAATATCTGATTAGATTGAATATCTGCAAAATGTGTGCTTAATTCATAGCATTCAATGTAGAGACTTCATAACCATTGAAGCACAAGGAATCAAGCATAATCTAACTATTCACATCATCTCCATATCGATACCAGTCAGATACTTCGGGTCTTTGAACATCCTCGATGTTTATCCACACACTAATTTTTGTGTTGGTCATCGTTGTTGGAGTTACTTCACACACACTTAGGACCTATTTTTCCTAAGGTTTTTCCTTGTTTATTAGTCATAATTAGTCATTATCCAGTATCCTATATTTTAGGGGAGAATATTCCACCTGGAGAATATTCTCTTTCAGTTGACACTTTAGTTTGACTAGTTGAGTTGAGTTTAGATGTTGCATTGGTTTTGTCACCATGCAACATTGGGATCATCACCATGCTAATTTGACCTTACCTTGGTATCATCACCATACTATCACATTACCCTTCATTCCCTGAGTTAACTCCTCACTACTCTCTGTTCAGTTAGTTAACTGAAGACTAGTTGACTAGTTAACTCAACTAGGTGGCATTTCACTCCCGTAACTGCCTAAGATAATAGACTAGGTGGCAGCTCACTCCCATAACTACCTGAGAGACTAGACTAGGTGGTAGTTCACTCTCGTAACTGTCGGTGCGTGTCCATATCACTCTAGACCACCACTATGGTGCATTAGTTCTCCTCCATTGTGCACTCATTGAGTTATACAGAGTATAAAACATGTGTAAATTATTCATTATTCATAACAGTTAATGAGAATTCTTTCATTCTTTCTCTCCTTCTTCTTCTTTCTCAAAATCTCTCTGCAAATGTGTGTATTATTTTTTATCTATATATATTCTGTGTAGGTTCAACACATTTACATGGTATCAGAGTTGATGGACTACTAAGCAAAAGCTACACCAAATTTGTTTGCAGGTACAAAAGATTGAAGACAGTGGAAAGATGGATTGCCAAAAAGAATTCATTATTACACCTTACAACTATTTTGCATGGAAGGAGAAAATATCCATACATATTTGAACCAGAGGGTTGTACAAGTTAACCTTGAATATATATACAAAAATGACTTCAGCCATAGAAAAATCCAAGTATTTAAATCACATGGATGAGGCACTCGAAACAATCTGCAGTCTTATTTTTCCCGATCTCCTTTTTCACATATCTTCCTCTAAGACTCCCAATGAAGTTTGGACCACGTTGGAACGGATCTTTGGCAAATAGGATGAGATGAGTGGACACTTGCTGGAGGTGGAGCTGCTCACATTGGATCCAAAAATATTCGATAATATCCAATATTTCTTTACAAAATTCAAGGATTTATTGTCGTAACTCAAAGCTTGCGGGGATGATAAATCGGAGGAGAAACAAATGGTTCTCACCATTCTCTCCAATCTTGGTCCTGAATTATTTGTATTCGTATCCACATTCCATACTGTCAGATTCACCTCTGGAGCCACCTGGAAGATTCCTTCTCTTGAGGAATTTATTGAATCCCTGACACAAGAGCAAACCAAGCTCATCAAAATGGGAACAATCAAAGGCCCAAGGGCACATGCACTCATTGTGCATCATGGTAGCCAAAAATATCATAAATCTAAAGATAAATATAAACGAAAATCTCATGCACATCTGAAGAAGGAAGGGTACACAAAACCCTTCACCAAAGCCTTCAGATCCAAAGGGGAAAAGGGAGGAAAAGGGGAGAAATGAACGTACTGTCACAAAGGATTCCATGTGGAATCTGCATGCATGAAAAAACAAATAGATATGATGTCTCAAACACTTTAGAAAAACAAACTTGGATATCACATCCCTGAGGGTGCCAAGAAGAATAAGCCAGAAGATCTGAATTCCAAGAGAGGCAATTCTAGACATGCCTTGATTCCCATCAACTCCTATCTTGATTCTTGGATCGTTGATTCAGAATCATCACATCACATGAATCCATCAAAAGAATTATATTCTTCTTTGGATGCATGCAAAGGTCCTCCTATTCTGATGGGGGACAACTCTTGTGTCGAAGTCACTGGCAAAGGAAGGATTGAACTCACCAACGGAAGCTTCGAGAATGTGTTGCACGTTCCCAAACTTTCTGTCAACCTTCTCTCTGTGTATCATATGATGAATTCTAGCACCGGAAATAAAGTCATATTCACACCAAATTCCATGGACATATATGACATTCAAGCCAACTTTAGGGTTGCTACCAGTGAGGTAAATCATTAGTCTAGAATGTATACATTTTCTGAATTCATTGAACCTTATTCTTCTTTACTTTTTACTCATGCTGATGAAAGTAGTAGGATATGGCACGAAAGGTTTGGACATTATAATTTCAAATAAATTCAACAACTTAGCAAGTACATATTGGTTTATGGTCTACTAGACATCCATTTCTCCAAGGGAGTGTGTGAGGGATGTGTTCTCAGAAAAAACCCTCAAGAGAAATTTGACAAAGGAAAGTCTCAGGGAGATTCTGCACCTTTAGATCTGATTCATAGTGACCTTATAGATACTTTTACGCATCCATCCATCAGCAAAAAAAGGTTTTTTCTCATTTTTGTTGATGATTTCTCACGTTTTACATGGATCTACTTTCTCAGGAAAAAATATGAGGTCTTTCAACACCTCAAAGATTTCAAAGCCCTGGTTGAGACACAGTCTGGAAAGAATATCAAATTCCTATGAAATAATAATGGGGGAGAGTATGTAAATCATGATATCCATAATATTTTCCATGAGGTAGGGATTCAGTTGCAGCAAACAATTCCCTATACTCCGCAACAAAACGGAGTTGCTGAGTGGAAAAAAAGATCTCTAAAGGAGATGGTATCTTGCATGTTACATGCAAAGTCACTACCAGATAGACTATGGGTTGAAGCACTTAATTGTGCAAAATACATCCAAAACATATCTCCCCATAGATTTGTCAAGGATAAGACCCCCCTATGAGGCTTGGAGCGGCCTCAAACCATAAGTGACCCACTTTCACATTTTTGGTTCACGTGCATGGGCCCATATTCCCTAGAAAAGAGAAAGGCACTTGATCCATAGAGAACTGAGTGATTTTTTGTTGCATACCCTGACGATGTGAAGGGATATCTTCTTATTGATATTTCCTCGGACCGACTCATCATTGAGCATAGTGTCCAATTCAAGGAAAGTGTCTCACATGCACCTCAGTAGCCGCATGCATACACATTCATTCTTCCACCTGTCTGAGATGATGAGCATGCACATGTAGAGTCAGTACAGTCAGATGCAGAGTCAAATCATCTAGATATAGTTTCAGAGCTAGAGAAAAGGCCCAAGTGGGAACAAACTACTCTTCATGATGCAGGGGATCTAGTTGGTGATCCAGCGGATACTAGGAGGACCCGATCTGATTTCGAGGAGCCTCTTGTTGCACTCACTACCACTAAACCATTTCCCTCCATTCATCTTTTCTTGGTTCAGTATTCAGATCCACAGTCTTATGGTGAGGCTGCTGGAAATCCCTTTTGGGAATCCTCCATGTAGGAGGAGTACAACTCCCTCCTCGGGAACCAGACTAGGGATTTGGTTCCCCTTCCCTCTGGGAGGAAATTTTTCATATGCAGATGGGTTTATAGGACCAAGAGTGCATCGGATGGACAAATTAGTAGATACAAAGCCGGGCTTGTTTCCAAAGGTTTTCAATAGGTTCATGGTATTGATTATGATGAGACCTTCGCTCCAATAGAGAAGATGGATTCCATATGATTGACAGTTTCCATTGTGGCATCCAAGGGATGGGAAGTCCATCAGATGGACATCAAGAATGCATTTCTTCACAGTGATATCTCTGAGGAGATATACATGGAGCATCCCCAGGGATTTATGCAGGACTCATATTTGGTTTTTCGACTGAAGAAGTCACTTTATGGTCTCAAGAAGGTTCCAAGGGCATGGTATGCCAATATGGACTCATACCTGCTATAAAATAACTTTGTACATTGTAAATCAGGCCTGGATGCCTACATGCTCAGGATGGATGATTCACTTCTACTCTTAGTTCTGTATGTTGATGATTTTTTGATCATCGGGTGCTCAAATTCAACGATTGTTGTAGTCAAGAGGATTCTACATGAAAGGTTTTAGATGACGGACATGGGTCCTCTACACTTCTTCCTTGGAATCAAGATTAGTCATGATGCATTGGGCATCAAACTTTCTCAGGACAAGTATGCACAAGATCTCCTTGAGAGATTTCACATGATAGACTCCAAGTCTGATCTAACTCCTTTCCTATCAGGAGTCAAAATTGAGGATGGTGGGGATACTCCACTTGTTGACATCACATTGTACAAACAACTAGTGGGGAGCTTGTTGTATCTCACACACTCCATACCATACCTATCATATGCAGTTGGCATAGTTTCCAGGTTCATGCAGGAGCCGCATGAGCTACATTGGAAAGCTACAAAGCATATCCTTCGATTCATTATGCAACAGACTCTACATTAGATCTCATCGATTTTATTGATTTTGACTGGGTTGGCGATAGCACCGATCATAAGTCCACATCTGGTTACTCAATCAGTCTTGGTTCTGGGACTATCTGTTGGTCGAGAAAGAAGCAAGCTACCATTTCTCTATATTCAACCAAGGTAGAGTACAGAGGGGTAGTTAACATAACAATTCAGGCTATGTGGCTACAACATTTTCTCACTGATTTGGGAATTCATTTTCATTGGTTGATCATCATCTGGTGTGACAACTAGAGCACTCCGAAGTTCTGCAGAGATCTAGTTTAGAGGCATCGGATGAAGCACATCAAGATCCACATGAACTACATCCAGGACTTAGTGCGTGAGGGTATCATCGACCTACATTTATGTCCTTCAGCATAAGAGATGGAAAACATCTTCACTAAGACCTTCACTGACCATAAGTTTCATTCTTTGCGAAGTCATCTTGGAGTGAAGGACATAGTTGCCTAGCAATTATAGTTCTTATTTTTACATACATTGTACCTTGAGGGGGGATTTTTCCCATGAGGTTTCCCCTCTTTCCTCACTTTATTTCAGTGTATCATTTGTATTTACGTACCTAACATGGCCCCATTGTCGGGACCCATTATTTATTTTCACCATAGTGATGTTTAGGGGGGGTGTTGGAGTTACTTCACACACACCTAGGATTTATTTCTCTTAAGGTTTTTCCTTGTTTATTTGTCATAATTAGTCATTATCTAGTCTCCTATATTTTAGGGGAAAATATTCCACCTGGAGAATATTCTCTTTCAGTTGACACTTCAGTTTGACTAGTTGAGTTGAGTTTAGATGTTGCATTGGCTTTGTCACCATGCAAAATTGGGATCATCACCATAATAATTCGACCTTGCCTTGGTATAATCACTAGAATGGTGCATTACCCTTGATTCCCTGAGTTAACTCATCACTACTCTCTGTTCAGTCAGTTAACTGAAGACTAGTTGACTAGTTAACTCAACCAGGTGGCAGTTCACTCCCGTAACTACTTGAGAGACTAGACTAGGTGGCAGTTCACTCACATAATTGTTGGTGTGTGTCCAGATCACTCTAGACCAACACTATGGTGCATTGGTTATCCTCCAGTGCACACTCATTGAGTTATACAAAGTATATCATTTGTAAATTATTCATTATTCATAACGGTTAATGAGAATTCTTTCATTCTCTCTCATTCTTCTTCTTTCTCAAACTCTCTCTGCAAATGTGTGTATTATTGTTTAGATAGATCTATTATGTGAAATTTCAACACATTTACAATCATTCTGAGCGTCATGTTTCACTTCGAGATTTTTGAACATCGGATGAATTCAATCTACCGCTCCTCATTTAACCCGAAGCCCGAAGGCCCGAAGTTAGGGTTCCTCATGCTCTCAAATCCTAGCTCCATAATCATTGTTTTGTGTGGAATATTCCTTTAGGTTTATGTTAATTTCAAGTGTTTTAAGAAGGCTCCTTCTACTTCATGGGAAATGTGACCAAAAGGCTATTGCTATCTTTGATGAATGCTTTGATCCTATAATTAACACTAGGATGGATCGAGACTTAATCATTTCAATGGTCCACAATAAAAGCATGAAATATTGGGAATTTTGAGGGATGTATTATGCAGTTCTGACATCAAATTTAGTAGAGGCTTTAGTTTTAGTATTTAGAATTCTTGGATGAAAAATTGCATAGTTCCCTTTTGTTGCTACCAGCCAAAGAAATAAAATTTGCTCAAGGAAGCAATGGGTGAGTTCCAAAACCATGTCTTGGAAATGATCTTTTTTATGGAAGCTTCATTTGATATTGCTGCTACATTTACTTCTGGAAAGGAACCTCGTAGTCATTTTAAACTTTCTCGAGAGACACCAGATATTAGTTCAACTATAGAAAATGAGATAATAAAAAACTCTACTAAAGGATATTTGGGAAGGTCTGGAAGCTTCACAATTTTTGAAGGACAACCATTTCATTTCCAATTGCCTTTCTCATGCAGCTGGAGTAGGAAGTTATTTGAAACCTGATAGCTCAATTGTAGTATACTTGTATTGGTTCAGGGTTCTCATTAGCAATTGCAAAATTATCTCAGTTTTCATGTGTTGTTGGAAAAAGTATGGTGAGCTTGGCTCCCGATATCCAAAATAAGTTTATCAACTATCGGCCACGAAGCACATTTAACACATATCAAAGTCTAGTGACCAATACCAAGTTCTAGGAAGCATTGTGCCAACAACTATCAAATAAAGGTAAAATCACAGGAAAAATTCATCATGGTTACAGGTTACTCTCAGTCACATTGGCTACACACTGTAGTAGGATTATCAAACACTGTGATCTCCATCCAACATCAAAGCGATCTAAGAACAAGTGTTTGGGTTTAATAGCATGGGACTATCTGCAAAAGGCCGAGAGAAGGTTAAATGAAGATATGGAGAGGGTTTCACACTATATTGATTCAAAGAGTGAAGTAAAAATTACAATTGTTGATTCAGAGAGAAATCATAGGAAATCATATGCAGAGGTTGATGCACATGGATACTTCAGGACTTGTAAGCATTCTCTTGGATGAAAAATAAACAATTAGTCACTGACCCAGAGAAACTCAAAGATCCTGTGGAATTTGTGCAATGCCTTCTTGATGAGAAGGACAAAGAAAAATGCCTCAAAAGGGTCAGAAACATGAACATAATGTCTCAACTTAACAAATGTGTATTATTGTACTTTTAAATTCAGCTGATTGTTTGAGTTACAAGGATATTGAAGAAGCAACAAATATACTAGCTCCAAATTTGAAGAGATTCCTGTAGTCTCTTTCATGTGTCAAGGGAAGAAATTTTATGGGTAAGGATATTATGAGCAAGGTCGAAGTCGAGGATACAATGAAGTTTCATATATTGACATAGCATGTGGAAAATGAGTTTCAAATCCTATTTTTCTAGGCACAAAATCAACGAATCAAAGATTAGCTCTAGACTTGAAGGCATTGATTAAACATAAAATCCACATTTCGAAGTTAACATCCCTGAATCTCAGGTTGAGGATTAGCAATTGGTGAAAAGTTTATTTTATACATTTGAAGAACATAATTGACATTTCACCAAGCAGTTACAGGTTTTAATGGAAAATGGTGATGAGATGGCAGTCAAAACTAATAGGTGGAAGAGTAACTAGCAAGATAACTCCAGATCACAAATTGGAAGACACTCGACTTCACATGTTCCAGATTTCTTGCAAAGAAATCATAAATTGTTTTTGTTTAGGTTATGGTTATGATTGTTTCCAGAAATATAGGTATCATAATGTTATTTTAATTGATTATTTAAGCTATCATTTGGAAGGTAATCAAGGAAGGGACAACCCAAGAGAATGTAAAGTTTCTTTCAATAAAAACATTATGCAAAACAAAGAGATTCTAAACCTTGTTGAGTTAAATCTTGTCTTTCCCTATGTTTTGTTTCTCATTTTGTCATTAGTATTGTTTCTTCTGATCATTCATTTATTCATCTTGTAATGTTTACAATTCAGTGAAACTTCTGTTGTGGCGAATTTAAGAGAATCCCCTTAAGTGCAATGTTTCCTCTATTTTTCTATGATCAAAACAAGACATGCATCTTAATTGTTTTTCCTTAACTTACAAGTTTTATTTGTTCATAGTTTTTCCTCTATTTTGATATGAGTAAGACAAGACATATGCCTAGATATTTGAATTTTGTGTTATTTCTTCTACTGAAGAGAAGGTCAGATTTATCCTTGTTAGACACCTAGATTTTTTTTTCCAGTTTTGTTTATCTCACTTCTTCTATCCATCCTTATTATTTTAAATGGATTTAGCAGACAAGTTCATGCCTCTTTATTTCTGATTTGTAATAGTTGAAAGGCCCGTTCAAACCTAGATCTAGGAGCCTCAAATAGTTGATCAGTCAACCCATTATTATTTTCTTCAAAATGTGCTAAGGCTTGGCTCTATTACAACCTAGAGTCAACTCTTGAAACAACATTTTTTTACGTCGTTGTTGGGGATGGTTTTGAAGGTCTATATCTTCCCTGGGGTACGACAAAGTCCAGATCTATTTCTTGGTGGTGAAAAAGGGATATACATTCAATTGGTTGTGATCATTCACTTGGCGACTGCTTGGTTCAAAGACTCCACATGATTCACTGGCGACTCCACTGGTTTCAAGATGTCAGGTTATTTCGCTACTCGGATTGTTGTGAGGTTTGATCCTTTGGATTTTACAAATGTTTTTGGTTTTCCAAACGTCATTCCATAAATTAAATTTTGGGAAGCTATTCTTCTTAATTTTTGAGAAGATGTAGATGACAATCCTGTTGAATACTTGCTTGAATTTCAGAAGATTATGGATAAATTGGATATATATCATGAAGGTGTCCTCATGAAGTTGTTTATGTTTTGATTGGGAGGAGATGCTCAACTCTGGTACAAATATCTACCCCCTTCTAGTATTTCCTCATTGAAATAATTTCACACAGATTTTCATAAACATTACAAGATAATCTATTCAGCGGAACTCCTTTTTGAAGATTGCTGCAATAAAGAATTCATAGAACAGGAAAATTTTTCAGAGCAGTAAGATTTCCTTCAAGAAGATCAAGCAAATTTTCATGAAGAGGAAGAAAAAATGTCAGAAATTTTCTAAGAAGATGAAGAAATGGATGATCTACATTCTCGTCAAATCCAATTTCTTATTGAATACCACATGCCATCATCTTCTGAAAAATATGGTTTTGACCATGATCATCTTTCTATTTTGACTTCTTCGAAGGAAATTATTATCCAGGAGCCTTATCAATCTTCTAATGCATTAGTTTTCTGGAAATGTAATGAACTACATTCTATTCAAAAGTTATTTCAGGAAGATTTGCAAGGTGATGGTGATGATAATATTGATGATGGCAGTAATTTGAATGTAATTGAAATTGTCTCAGATGTAATTGTTTTTATGAATTCTTATGAAGATCAAGATGTCAATATTCAACTATTATTGTCAGAGCATCATGAAATAGAGATTTCTGAAATTAATGGTTCATTTTTTTTTTATGAGCAACCTGTTTATGATGAGTATCTGGAGGATGAAGAAGAGCATATTTTTTCCCCAGCATGAATGGAAACTTACAACAATTTCCCCCCAATATTTGATGAATATGATGCAAGTGTTCTTGAAGATGATGAGCAACAAGAAGCTTTTGTTCATCTGGAAAATTATCAACAGTATTATGAGAACAATGAACCTCTATATGATGATTATGGAGTAGACTCTTGGATAGACAATGAAGGAGATAATGAAGATCTATTAAAGGATCTAATTTTGTCTTCATCATCAACTGTCAAGCAACATATACAAGAAATCAGAGAGACTCAATGTGATATTTTTGAGTCATAAAAAGAAAAGACCAACAATGGAGAAAATAAGAATTTTCATTTTGAACCACAAGAGGAGGTATGAGATGACTGCAAAAATTTTACATCTTTTCCTTTCTATGATCCAGTGGAAATTTATATGGAATCAAAATGCGGCATTGATATATTTATTTTCAATTTCTTGAGGGCATAATTTCAAAGCTGTAAGTACCTACTTCCAAGATATTTTTTGAAATTTGCAGTTGCTCCTATCATTTTTGTGCTCAAGGATGGAAGCATAATTAAATTTGTTAGTCGGATATTTCCTTGGCTTCTTTGGAAATTTTCTTATACTTGAGTAGATCAATGAAACTAGTTAGAGTAGGTAATGTATATAAATAAGCTTGACTTCGAGCATTAGAGTGTAGTTGTGGTTTTCAATATGTTTTCAGTTCGTAGTTGATATGAAGTAAATAATTCATGACTCCATAGACCAATGGAGGCACTTGTGAAAAACCTTTTCAGTTGTAGAGAATAAGCAGTTTTGGTTTCAGAACAGGGGTAGGTAAAATGACAGGGTTCAGGGTTTGACAGGGTTGATTTCAGGTCACCCAATGGATGAAGGCATGTGGTCTACTATTCTTGGCGCTTTGCAGGAAAGCACCATCCCTACATGGAGCCAATGTTAGAAAAAATGTTGAAATATCCAAAATTTGTGTCCCTCACCAAATTTTTTTGTCAGTTGCACTAGCTTTAAATCCTTGTGTCGTCTGGCATAATTTTTTTAGCCGTACTAAACCTCTAAACCTTTTTCCATTTTTTCCATGCTTCTTTACCGTCAAAATCTCAAATCCTTGCATCAATATAAAAAATAAAAAGGTTCCAAACCCTAGGCCATATCCGTTTATCAATATAGCCAAATGTTGAGGATAAGAACCCATATGAACGAAGTATTTTTGTGTAAAAATTATTTGTCCAATTACCCCACGGGCCCAATCTCCAATTAAAGCACCAAGACAAACACCTGCAACACAACACAAGTCAGTCGAGACCGAGCGCCTAAGTGCCACACATCAAGTCACATGGAGGAGATTCCATGAGGGAGACAAAACAGTGCACTACGCATCAACCAACATTGGAAAGCTCGACATATATAAATGAAAAAAGTGCCTCTTATGCTCACAATGTGGGATATCTCTCAATGAATACGAAACAAAATAGTGCCAAATCTACTGAGGATCACAAGCCAAATAGAAGTGATGAACTCCAGTGCATTGAGAAAGCTGGAGGCAATGTTATGTGGGCTAGAACATGGAGAGTAGGATGTGTGATGGCTATATCTCATGCATTTGGTAACCGTTTACTGAAACATTTTTTTGTTGCAGAACCTAAGATTCAGGAAGAAATTATCAAAGATGACGTGGAATTTTTGGTTATAGCAAGTTATGGCCTATGGGATGTAATCTCAAATGAGTTGATCGAATGCTATTTCTAATCAAGTGACTTATGTTGAATGGTGTTGTATTCTTGAAGTTTACAAACAATATATGATTAGCCCGAATATCTACAAATTGTGTGCTTAATATAGAGGATTCATTGCAAAGACTTCATAACCATTGAAGCACAAGGACTCAAGCATCATCTGACCTTTCACATCATCGCTAGATCGACACCAGTCAGATACTTTGGGTCTTCAAACATCCCTGATGTTTAACCAAACACTAATTTTTGTCTTGGTCATCGTTTCAAGCATCGAGTTCTGCTTCGGGAGTTTTGAACACCCGATGAATTCAATATGCCACTCCTCATTTCACCCAAAGGCCCGAAGTTAGTGTTCCTCATGCTCTGAAATCCTAGTTCCATAATCATTGTTCCATGTGGCAAGGTTCCTTTTGTTTTATGTTAATTGCAAGTGTTTCAGGATTAATCCGTGAGTGCGGAAACAAACCAATCTCCCTAGATCCACCTGGATCTAGAACAAAACAAGACAAAATATGCCGCTTTCCCTAGATCTAACTATTGAATGAACTAAGAGACAAGGATCATGGACATACCTTATGAACGCTTTCCTAGGTCTCTGTTGTTCCAAGCTTCGCTCCAATGCTCTTGTGCCGTTAAGATCAAAACAACACAAACCAACCAAAGTGAAAGAAAATAATATATCCAATAGTTAATCTATGCATATGATCAAGGAATTATGTAATAAAGTAGATCTCACTTTATGGGAAAGAAATATATCACTGTATCATATTAATTGAAAGAGAAACTTACAACCAGAGCCTTGATGTCATAAGGTCCCTTCCTACTGTCCTTCGTTCCCCACACACTTCTTGCTCCAAGGATTATGAAACCATAGATCTGATGGCTACTCACAATCTACCTTGACAAAGAAAATCTTAAAGCCACTCCAACCAAGCTAATAATTCCAAGCCAAAGAACCCCTTCTCCATGAGAGCTCCTCTCCTTTTATAAGTTGAAGAGGATAAGGTGAGGAGGTTAGGATG
>ML803084.1:164188-177699 GCA_009831015.1 Picea engelmannii
CTCTCTGATTTCTTGTATATGTTGCTTGACAGTTGATGATGAAGACAAAATTAGATCCTTTAATAGATCTTCATTATCTCCTTCATTGTCTATCCAAGAGTCTACTCCATAATCATCATATAGAGGTTCATTGTTCTCATAATACTGTTGATAATTTTCCAGATGAACAAAAGCTTCTTGTTGCTCATCATCTTCAAGAACACTTGCATCATATTCATCAAATATTGGGGGGAAATTGTTGTAAGTTTCCATTCATGCTGGGGAAAAAATATGCTCTTCTTCATCCTCCAGATACTCATCATAAACAGGTTGCTCATAAAAAAAAAATGAACCATTAATTTCAGAAATCTCTATTTCATGATGCTCTGACAATAATAGTTGAATATTGACATCTTGATCTTCATAAGAATTCATAAAAACAATTACATCTGAGACAATTTCAATTACATTCAAATTACTGCCATCATCAATATTATCATCACCATCACCTTGCAAATCTTCCTGAAATAACTTTTGAATAGAATGTAGTTCATTACATTTCCAGAAAACTAATGCATTAGAAGATTGATAAGGCTCCTGGATAATAATTTCCTTCGAAGAAGTCAAAATAGAAAGATGATCATGGTCAAAACCATATTTTTCAGAAGATGATGGCATGTGGTATTCAATAAGAAATTGGATTTGACGAGAATGTAGATCATCCATTTCTTCATCTTCTTAGAAAATTTCTGACATTTTTTCTTCCTCTTCATGAAAATTTGCTTGATCTTCTTGAAGGAAATCTTACTGCTCTGAAAAATTTTCCTGTTCTATGAATTCTTTATTGCAGCAATCTTCAAAAAGGAGTTCCGCTGAATAGATTATCTTGTAATGTTTATGAAAATCTGTGTGAAATTATTTCAATGAGGAAATACTAGAAGGGGGTAGATATTTGTACCAGAGTTGAGCATCTCCTCCCAATCAAAACATAAACAACTTCATGAGGACACCTTCATGATATATATCCAATTTATCCATAATCTTCTGAAATTCAAGCAAGTATTCAACAGGATTGTCATCTACATCTTCTCAAAAATTAAGAAGAATAGCTTCCCAAAATTTAATTTATGGAATGACGTTTGGAAAACCAAAAACATTTGTAAAATCCAAAGGATCAAACCTCACAACAATCCGAGTAGCGAAATAACCTGACATCTTGAAACCAGTGGAGTCGCCAGTGAATCATGTGGAGTCTTTGAACCAAGCAGTCGCCAAGTGAATGATCACAACCAATTGAATGTATATCCCTTTTTCACCACCAAGAAATAGATCTGGACTTTGTCGTACCCCAGGGAAGATATAGACCTTCAAAACCATCCCCAACAACGACGTAAAAAAATGTTGTTTCAAGAGTTGACTCTAGGTTGTAATAGAGCCAAGCCTTAGCACATTTTGAAGAAAATAATAATGGGTTGACTGATCAACTATTTGAGGCTCCTAGATCTAGGTTTGAACGGGCCTTTCAACTATTACAAATCAGAAATAAAGAGGCATGAACTTGTCTGCTAAATCCATTTAAAATAATAAGGATGGATAGAAGAAGTGAGATAAACAAAACTGGAAAAAAAAATCTAGGTGTCTAACAAGGATAAATCTGACCTTCTCTTCAGTAGAAGAAATAACACAAAATTCAAATATCTAGGCATATGTCTTGTCTTACTCATATCAAAATAGAGGAAAAACTATGAACAAATAAAACTTGTAAGTTAAGGAAAAACAATTAAGATGCATGTCTTGTTTTGATCATAGAAAAATAGAGGAAACATTGCACTTAAGGGGATTCTCTTAAATTCGCCACAACAGAAGTTTCACTGAATTGTAAACATTACAAGATGAATAAATGAATGATCAGAAGAAACAATACTAATGACAAAATGAGAAACAAAACATAGGGAAAGACAAGATTTAACTCAACAAGGTTTAGAATCTCTTTGTTTTGCATAATGTTTTTATTGAAAGAAACTTTACATTCTCTTGGGTTGTCCCTTCCTTGATTACCTTCCAAATGATAGCTTAAATAATCAATTAAAATAACATTATGATACCTATATTTCTGGAAACAATCATAACCATAACCTAAACAAAAACAATTTATGATTTCTTTGCAAGAAATCTGGAACATGTGAAGTCGAGTGTCTTCCAATTTGTGATCTGGAGTTATCTTGCTAGTTACTCTTCCACCTATTAGTTTTGACTGCCATCTCATCACCATTTTCCATTAAAACCTGTAACTGCTTGGTGAAATGTCAATTATGTTCTTCAAATGTATAAAATAAACTTTTCACCAATTGCTAATCCTCAACCTGAGATTCAGGGATGTTAACTTCGAAATGTGGATTTTATGTTTAATCAATGCCTTCAAGTCTAGAGCTAATCTTTGATTCGTTGATTTTGTGCCTAGAAAAATAGGATTTGAAACTCATTTTCCACATGCTATGTCAATATATGAAACTTCATTGTATCCTCGACTTCGACCTTGCTCATAATATCCTTACCCATAAAATTTCTTCCCTTGACACATGAAAGAGACTACAGGAATCTCTTCAAATTTGGAGCTAGTATATTTGTTGCTTCTTCAATATCCTTGTAACTCAAACAATCAGCTGAATTTAAAAGTACAATAATACACATTTGTTAAGTTGAGACATTATGTTCATGTTTCTGACCCTTTTGAGGCATTTTTCTTTGTCCTTCTCATCAAGAAGGCATTGCACAAATTCCACAGGATCTTTGAGTTTCTCTGGGTCAGTGACTAATTGTTTATTTTTCATCCAAGAGAATGCTTACAAGTCCTGAAGTATCCATGTGCATCAACCTCTGCATATGATTTCCTATGATTTCTCTCTGAATCAACAATTGTAATTTTTACTTCACTCTTTGAATCAATATAGTGTGAAACCCTCTCCATATCTTCATTTAACCTTCTCTCGGCCTTTTGCAGATAGTCCCATGCTATTAAACCCAAACACTTGTTCTTAGATCGCTTTGATGTTGGATGGAGATCACAGTGTTTGATAATCCTACTACAGTGTGTAGCCAATGTGACTGAGAGTAACCTGTAACCATGATGAATTTTTCCTGTGATTTTACCTTTATTTGATAGTTGTTGGCACAATGCTTCCTAGAACTTGGTATTGGTCACTAGACTTTGATATGTGTTAAATGTGCTTCGTGGCCGATAGTTGATAAACTTATTTTGGATATCGGGAGCCAAGCTCACCATACTTTTTCCAACAACACATGAAAACTGAGATAATTTTGCAATTGCTAATGAGAACCCTGAACCAATACAAGTATACTACAATTGAGCTATCAGGTTTCAAATAACTTCCTACTCCAGCTGCATGAGAAAGGCAATTGGAAATGAAATGGTTGTCCTTCAAAAATTGTGAAGCTTCCAGACCTTCCCAAATATCCTTTAGTAGAGTTTTTTATTATCTCATTTTCTATAGTTGAACTAATATCTGGTGTCTCTCGAGAAAGTTTAAAATGACTACGAGGTTCCTTTCCAGAAGTAAATGTAGCAGCAATATCAAATGAAGCTTCCATAAAAAAGATCATTTCCAAGACATGGTTTTGGAACTCACCCATTGCTTCCTTGAGCAAATTTTATTTCTTTGGCTGGTAGCAACAAAAGGGAACTATGCAATTTTTCATCCAAGAATTCTAAATACTAAAACTAAAGCCTCTACTAAATTTGATGTCAGAACTGCATAATACATCCCTCAAAATTCCCAATATTTCATGCTTTTATTGTGGACCATTGAAATGATTAAGTCTCGATCCATCCTAGTGTTAATTATAGGATCAAAGCATTCATCAAAGATAGCAATAGCCTTTTGGTCACATTTCCCATGAAGTAGAAGGAGCCTTCTTAAAACACTTGAAATTAACATAAACCTAAAGGAATATTCCACACAAAACAATGATTATGGAGCTAGGATTTGAGAGCATGAGGAACCCTAACTTCGGGCCTTCGGGCTTCGGGTTAAATGAGGAGCGGTAGATTGAATTCATCCGATGTTCAAAAATCTCGAAGTGAAACATGACGCTCAGAATGATTGTAAATGTGTTGAAATTTCACATAATAGATCTATCTAAACAATAATACACACATTTGCAGAGAGAGTTTGAGAAAGAAGAAGAATGAGAGAGAATGAAAGAATTCTCATTAACCGTTATGAATAATGAATAATTTACAAATGATATACTTTGTATAACTCAATGAGTGTGCACTGGAGGATAACCAATGCACCATAGTGTTGGTCTAGAGTGATCTGGACACACACCAACAATTATGTGAGTGAACTGCCACCTAGTCTAGTCTCTCAAGTAGTTACGGGAGTGAACTGCCACCTGGTTGAGTTAACTAGTCAACTAGTCTTCAGTTAACTGACTGAACAGAGAGTAGTGATGAGTTAACTCAGGGAATCAAGGGTAATGCACCATTCTAGTGATTATACCAAGGCAAGGTCGAATTATTATGGTGATGATCCCAATTTTGCATGGTGACAAAGCCAATGCAACATCTAAACTCAACTCAACTAGTCAAACTGAAGTGTCAACTGAAAGAGAATATTCTCCAGGTGGAATATTTTCCCCTAAAATATAGGAGACTAGATAATGACTAATTATGACAAATAAACAAGGAAAAACCTTAAGAGAAATAAATCCTAGGTGTGTGTGAAGTAACTCCAACACCCCCCCTAAACATCACTATGGTGAAAATAAATAATGGGTCCCGACAATGAGGCCATGTTAGGTACGTAAATACAAATGATACACTGAAATAAAGTGAGGAAAGAGGGGAAACCTCATGGGAAAAACCCCCCCTCAAGGTACAATGTATGTAAAAATAAGAACTATAATTGCTAGGCAACTGTGTCCTTCACTCCAGGATGACTTCGCAAAGAATGAAACTTATGGTCAGTGAAGGTCTTAGTGAAGATGTTTTCCATCTCTTATGCTGAAGGACATAAATGTAGGTCGATGATCCCCTCACGTACTAAGTCCTGGATGTAGTTCATGTGGATCTTGATGTGCTTCACCCGCTGCCTCTAAACTAGATCGCTGCAGAACTTCGGAGTGCTCTAGTTGTCACACCAGATGATGATCAACCGATGAAAATGAATTCCCAAATCAGTGAGAAAATGTTGTAGCCACATAGCCTGAATTGTTATGTTAACTACCCCTCTGTACTCTACCTTGGTTGAATATAGAGAAATGGTAGCTTGCTTCTTTCTCGACCAACAGATAGGCCCAGAACCAAGATTGATTGAGTAACCAGATGTGGACTTATGATTGGTTCTATCGCCAACCCAGTCAAAATCAATAAACTCGATGAGATCTAATGTAGAGTCTGTTGCATAATGAATCCCAAAGGTGATGGTTCTCTATACGTATAGAAGGATATGCTTTGTAGCTTTCCAATGTCGCTTATGTGGCTCCTGCATGAACCTGGAAACTGCGCCAACTACATACGATAGGTATGGTATGGAGTGTGTGAGATACAACAAGCTCCCCACTAGTTGTTTGTACAATGTGATGTCAACAAGTGGAGTATCCCCACCATCCTCAATTTTGACTCCTGATAGGAAAGGAGTTAGATCAGACTTGGAGTCTGTCATGTGAAATCTCTCAAGGAGATCTTGTGCATACTTGTCCTGAGAAAGTTTGATGCCCAATGCATCATGACTGATCTTGATTCCAAGGAATAAGTGTAGAGGACCCATGTCCATCATCAAAAACCTTTCATGTAGAATCCTCTTGACTACAACAATCGTTGAAAATGAGCACCCGATGATCAAAAAATCATCAACATACAGAACTAAGAGTAGAAGTGAATCATCCATCCTGAGCATGTAGACATCCAGGCCTGATTTACAATGTACAAAGTTATTTGATAGCAGGTATGAGTCCATCTTGGCATACCATGCCCTTGGAACCTTCTTGAGACCATAAAGTGACTTCTTCAGTCGAAAAACCAAATATGAGTCCTGCATAAATCCCTGGGGATGCTCCATGCATATCTCCTCAGAGATATCACTGTGAAGAAATGCATTCTTGATGTCCATCTGATGGACTTCCCATCCCTTGGATGCTACAATGGAAACTGTCAATCATATGGAATCCATCTTCTCTATTGGAGCGAAGGTCTCATCATAATCAATACCATGAACCTATTGAAAACCTTTGGAAACAAGCCCGGCTTTGTATCTACTAATTTGTCCATCCAATGCACTCTTGGTCCTATAGACCCATCTGCATATGAAAAATTTCCTCCCAGAGGGAAGGGGAACCAAATCCCTAGTCTGGTTCCCGAGGAGGGACTTGTACTCCTCCTACATGGAGGATTCCCAAAAGGGATTTCCAGCAGCCTCACAATAAGACTGTGGATCTGAATACTGAACCAAGAAAATATGAATGGAGGGAAATGGTTTAGTGGTAGTGAGTGCAACAAGAGGCTCCTTGAAATCAGATCGGGTCCTCCTAGTATCGGCTGGATCACCAACTAGATCCCCTGCATCATGAAGAGTAGTTTGTTCCCACTTGGGCCTCTGCTCTGGCTCTGAAACTATATCTAGATGATTTGACTCTGCATCTGACTGTACTGACTCTACATGTGCATGCTCATCATCTTAGACAGGTGGAAGAATGAATGTGTATGCATGCGGCTATTGAGGTGCATGCGAGACACTTTCCTTGAATTGGACACTATGCTCAATGATGAGTCGGTCCGAGGAAATATCAATAAGAAGACATCCCTTCACACCGTCAGGGTATGCAACAAAAAATCACTCAGTTCTCTGTGGATCAAGTGCCTTTCTCTTTTCTAGGGAATATGGGCCCATGCACGTGAACCAAAAATGTGAAAGTGGGTCACTTATGGTTTGAGGCCGCTCCAAGCCTCATAGGGGGGTCTTATCCTTGAAAAATCTATGGGGAGATATGTTTTGGATGTATTTTGCACAATTAAGTGCTTCAACCCATAGTCTATCTGGTAGTGACTTTGCATGTAACATGCAAGATACCATCTCCTTTAGAGATATGTTTTTCCACTCAGAAACTCTGTTTTGTTGCGGAGTATAGGGAATTGTTTGTTGCAACTGAATCCCTGCCTCATGGAAAATATTATGGATCTCATGATTTACATACTCTCCCCCATTATCAGTTCATAGGAATTTGATATTCTTTCTAGACTGTGTCTCAACCAGGGCTTTGAAATCTTTGAGGTGTTGAAAGACCTCATATTTTTTCCTGAGAAAGTAGATCCATGTAAAACGTGAGAAATCATCAACAAAAATGAGAAAAAACCTTTTTTTGCTGATGGATGGATGCGGAAAAGTATCTATAAGGTCACTATGAATCAGATCTAAAGGTGCAGAATCTCGCTGAGACTTTCCTTTGTCAAATTTCTCTTGAGGGTTTTTTCTGAGAACACATCCCTCACACACTCCCTTGGAGAAATGGATGTCTAGTAGACCATAAACCAATATGTACTTACTAAGTTTTTGAATGTATCTGAAATTATAATGTCCAAAACTTTCGTTCCATATCCTACTACTTTCATCAGCATGAGTAAAAAGTAAAGAAGAATAAGGTTCAATGAATTCAGAAAATGTATACATTTTAGACTACTGATTTACCTCACTGGTAGAAACCCTAAAGTTGGTTTGCATGTGGTATATGTCCATGGAATTTGGTGTGAATATGACTTTATTTCCGGTGCTAGAATTCATCATATGATACACAGAGAGAAGGTTGACAGAAAGTTTGGGAACGTGCAACACATTCTCGAAGCTTCCGTTGGTGAGTTCAATCCTTCCTTTGTCGGTGACTTCGACATAAGAGTTGTCCCCCATCAGAATAGGAGGACCTTTGCATGCATCCAAAGAAGAATATAATTCTTTTGATGCATTCATGTGATGTGATGATTCTGAATCAACGATCGAAGAATCAATATAGGAGTTGATGGGAATCAAGGCATGGCTAGAATTGCCTCTCTTGGAATTTAGATCTTCTGGCTTATTCTTCTTGGCACCCTCAGGGATGCGATATCCAAGTTTGTTTTTCTGAAGTGTTTGAGACATCATATCTATTTGTTTTTTCATGCATGCAGATTCCAAATGGAATCCTTTGTGACAGTACATTCATTTCTCCCCTTTTCCTCCCTTTTCCCCTTTGGATCTGAAGGCTTCGGTGAAGGGTTTTGTGTACCCTTCCTTCTTCAGATGTGCATGAGATTTTTGTTTATATTTATCTTTAGATTTATGATATTTGTGGATACCATGATGCACAATGAGTTCATGTGCCCTTGGGCCTTTGATTGTTCCCATTTTGATGAGCTTGGTTTTCTCTTGTGTCAGGGATTCAATAAATTCCTCAAGAGAAGGAATCTTCCAGGTGGCTCCAGAGGTGAATCTGAAAGTATGGAATGTGGATACGAATACAAATAATTTAGGACCAAGATTGGATAGAATGGTGAGAACCATTTGTTTCTCCTCCGATTTATCATCCCCACAAGCTTTGAGTTACGACAATAAATCCTTGAATTTTGTAAAGAAATATTGGATATTATCGAATATTTTTGGATCCAATGTGAGCAGCTCCACCTCCAGCAAGTGTCCCCTCATCTCATCCTATTTTCCAAAGAGCCCTTCCAACGTGGTCCAAACTTCATTGGGAGTCTTACAGGAAGATATGTGAAAAAGGAGATCGGGAAAAATAAGACTGCAGATTGTTTCGAGTGCCTCATCCATGTGATTTAAATACTTGGATTTTTCTATGGCTGAAGTCATTTTTGTATATATATTCAAGGTTAACTTTTACAACCCTCTGGTTCAAATATGTATGGATATTTTCTCCTTCCATGCAAAATATTTGTAAGGTGTAATAATGAATTCTTTTTGGCAATCCATCTTTCCACTGTCTTCAATCTTTTGTACCTGCAAACAAATTTGGTGTAGCTTTTGCTTAGTAGTCCATCGACTCTGATACCATGTAAATGTGTTGAACCTACACAGAATATATATAGATAAAAAATAATACACACATTTGCAGAGAGATTTTGAGAAAGAAGAATAAGGAGAGAAAGAATGAAAGAATTCTCATTAACTGTTATGAATAATGAATAATTTACACATGTTTTATACTATGTATAACTCAATGAGTGCACAATGGAGGAGAACTAATGCACCATAGTGGTGGTCTAGAGTGATATGGACACACACCGACAGTAACGAGAGTGAAATACCACCTAGTCTAGTCTCTCAGGTAGTTATGGGAGTGAGCTGCCACCTAGTCTATTATCTCAGGCAGTTACGGGAGTGAAATGCCACCTAGTTGAGTTAACTAGTCAACTAGTTTTCAGTTAACTAACTGAATAGAGAGTAGTGAGGAGTTAACTCAGGTAATGAAGGGTAATGTGCTAGTCTGGTGATGATACCAAGGCAAGGTCGAATTAGCATGGTGATGATCCCAATGTTGCATGGTGACAAAACCAATGCAACATCTAAACTCAACTCAACTAGTCAAACTAAAGTGTCAACTGAAAGAGAATATTCTCCAGGTGGAATATTCTCCCCTAAAATATAGGATACTGGATAATGACTAATTATGACTAATAAACAAGGAAAAACCTTAGGAAAAATAAATCCTAAGTGTGTGTGAAGTAACTCCAACAACGATGACCAAGACAAAAATTAGTGTGTGGATAAACATCGAGGATGTTCAAAGACCCAAAGTATCTGACTGGTATCGATATGGAGATGATGTGAATAGTTAGATTATGATTGATTCCTTGTGCTTCAATGGTTATGAAGTCTCTACATTGAATGCTATGAATTAAGCACACATTTTGCAGATATTCAATCTAATCAAATATTGTTTGTAAACTTCAAGAAGACAACACCATTCAACATAATTCACTTGATCAAAAATAGCATTTGATCAACTCATTTGAGATTACATCCCATAGGCCATCACTTGCTATAACCAGAAATTCCATGTCATCTTTTATAATTTCTTCCTGAATCTCAAGTTCTACAACAACAAAGTGTTTCAGTAAACGGTTACCAAATGCATGAGATACAACCAACACACCTCCTACTCTCCATGTTCCATCCCACATAACATTTACTCCAGCTTTCTCAATGCGTTGGCATTCATCACTTCTATCTGGATTGTGATCCTCAGTATATTTGGCACTCTTTTGTTTCATATTCATTGAGAGATATTCCACATTGTCAGCAGAAGAGGCTCTTTTGTCATTTATATATGTTGATATTTCCAATGTTGGTCGATGCGTAGCGCACTGTTTTGGCTCCCTCATGGACTTTCGTGCATGTGACTTGATGCGTGGTGATTAGGTGCTCGATCTCGGATGACTTTTGTTGTGTGGCATGTGCTTGGCTCGATGCTTTAATTGCAGATTAGGCCCATGGGGTGATTGACCCAATATTTTTTACATAAAAATACTTCGTGCATATGGGTTCTCAGCCTCAACATTTGGCTATATTGATAACTATATAGGGCCTAGGGTTTGGAACCTTTTTAGTTCTTATCAAATCTTTAAAGATAAAATATTATTTTAAAATTATACAAAATAATTTTAAAATAATACAATTTATATATAAAATAATTATAGCTTGGTTTCAAAACTTGGCATTTTTATACCCATTTCAAAGATTAAGGAATTGTGAATAAAGATAGATAGAAGACCCTGGAAAAATTTTGATGTTAAATATTTGAGATTTTGACAAATTGTGACGCAAGGATTTGAGATTTTGACGATAGAGAAGCTTGGTGAAAATGGCGAAATTTTTTGAGGTTTACTACGGATAAAAAAACTTATGCCAGACGACACAAGGATTTAAATCTAGTGTAACTGACAAAATGTTTTGGCGAGGGAGACACATTTTGGATATTTCAATATTTGTTCTGACATAGGCTCCATATGGGGATGGTGCTTTCCTGCAAACCACCAAGAACATTAGACCATGTGCCTTTATCCATTGGCCAACCTGAAATCAACCATGTCAAACCCTGAACCTTGTCATTTTACCTGCGTCGATTATGAAACCAAAATTGCTTATTCTCTACAACTGAAAAGGTTTTTCACAAGTTTCTCCATTGGGATATGGAGTCATGAATTATTTGTTTCATACCGACTATGAACTGAAATCATATTGAAAACTACAGTTGCACTCTAACTAGTTTCACTGATCTGCTCAAGTATAATAAAATTTCCAAAGCATCCAAGAAAATATATTACTAACAAATTTAATTATGCTTCCATCCTTGAGCATAAAAACGATAGGGGCAGCTGCAAATTTCAAAAAATATCTTGGAAGTAGGTACTTACATCTTTGAAATTATGCACTCAAGAAATCGAAAATAAAAATTTCAATGCCCCATTTTGATTCCATATAAATTGCCACTGGATCATAGAAAATAAAAGATATAAAACTTTTGTAGTCATCCCATACCTCCTCCTTCGGTTCAACATGAAAATTCTTGTTTGCTCCATTGTTGTTCTTTTCTTTTTCTGGATAAAAAATATCACATTGAGGCTCACTGATTTCTTGTATATGTTCCTTGGAAGTTGATGATGAAGACAAAATTATCTCCTTTAATATATCTTCATTATCTCCTTCATTGTCTATAAAAGAGTTTACTCCATAATCATCATATAGGGTTTCATTGTTCTCATAATACTGCTGATAAGTTTCCAGCTGAACAAAAGCTTCTTGTTTCTCATCATCTTCAGGAACACTTTCATCATATTCATCAAATATTGGGGGAAAAATTTTGTAAGTTTCCATGCATGTTGGGAAACAAATCTTCGCTTCTTCATTCTCTGATAAATCATCATAAACAAGTTTCTCATAAAAAAATTATGAACCTTGACTTTTAGAAATCTCTATTTCATGATTCTTTGGCAATAATAGTTGAATATTAACAGCCCGATATTCTTAATAAGTCATAACACAATTACACCTGAGACGATTTCAATTACATTTGAATTACTTCCATCATCAATATTATCATCACCATCACCTTGCAGATCTTCCTGAAATAACTTTTGAATAGAATGTAGTTCATTACATTTCAAGGAAACTAATGCATTAGAAGATTGATAAGGCTCTTGGATAATAATTTCCTTTGAAGAAGTCAAAATAGCAAGATGATCATGGTCAAAACCATCTTTTTCAGAAGATGATGGCATGTGGTATTCAATAAGAAATTGGGTTTGACAAGAATCTAGATCATCCATTTCTTCATCTTCTTGAAATCTTTCTGACAATTTTTCTTCCTCTTCATGAAAGTTTGCTTGATCTTCTTGAAGGAAATATTCCTTCTCTATAAAAAATTCATGTTCTATGAATTCTTTATTGCAACAATCTTCAAAAACGATTTTCGTTGAATAGATTCTCTTGCAATGTTTATGAAAAGTTGTGTGAAATTTTTTCAGTGAGTAAATAATGGAAGAGGGTAGATATTTTTACCAGAGTTGAGTGCCTCCTCCCAATGAAAACATAAACAACTTCATGAGGAAATATTCATGATATATATCCAATTTATCCATAAGATTATAAAATTCAAACAAGTATTCAGCATGATTTTCATCTACATATTCTTTGAAATTAGGAAGAATATCTTCCCAAACTTTAATGTTTGGAACAACGTTTGGAAAACCAAAATAAATTGTAAATTCCAAAGGATCAAACCTCACAGAAATCCGAGCAGCGAAATAACTTGACATATTGAAACCAGTGGAGTTGTTGGTGAATCATGTGAATCATGTGGAGTCTTCAGGTGAATGGTCACAGCCAATTGAATGCATATCCCTTGTTCACCACCAAGAAATAGATATGGACTTTGTCGTAACCCAGGGAAGATATAGACCTTCAAAACCGTCTCTGGAAACGACACCAAAAAATGTTGTTGCAAGAGTTGAATCTAGGCTATAATAGAGCCAATATGTAATAGGTACACCCATGGTGAGCTCCCTCATGTTCCTCACCATGTCCCTAATACCTCCAACATCAAATTTCTCTATCTGATGTGCCTCTCTGCGTCAATGTAATGGTGACATACCTACTAATCGCACTACTACTTGATCTGTGAAACAAAAACAAAAACATTTTTATATCCCCTTTGTACAATAATATATATATATGTGTGTGTGTGTGTGTGTGTGTGTGTGTGTGTGTGTGTGTGTGTGTGTGTATGTATATTAAAAAACCAAAAAAAAGTGTTACAAGGTCATAGTTTTCGAAGACATACCTATCGCATCCCACCGTGCTCCCTTAGGAAGTACAAGATCCATGTCTCCTATGAAATCCATCCTGGTATACGGTAATTCCTTGATCATGGGGATATTATCTTCCCACCATGGGAAGAATCTAGAATCAAATGAGAAAATCTAGAGACCACCCCCTAACTGAGACATAAGACTAGTCCAACACTCC
>ML803085.1:0-46115 GCA_009831015.1 Picea engelmannii
ATCTCTTGGCAAATTTCAAACAAGTCCTAATGAGGTGAGGAGACAGTGCACACCAAAAGGAATAAACTTCAATTACCAAATTAAAGCCCTCGCGCGGAACCTTCCAAGTTTCTTCTGCTCTGAACACTGAACAGGCGGCTCCATGGACCACCAGGCTAATAACTGTAACAAATTCTAGTTTCTAACTTTCTTCTGCTCTGAACAGGCGGCTCCACCACGGTCCACTAGCATCTCTTGCGGCTTTCCCTCTTTCCAAATTCCGTTCGGGAAATAAACTCGAAAATTCAATATATGTAAATCGGGCCTTGGGGATTTTAGTAGACTCTGTAGTTCTCACGAACGAACTAGACAAATAACAAAGCTATGATTTTAACCTGATGCCATACAATTTATACCAATTTATACCAGGTGGGAGGGCCAAAATGTAGCTACCCAGTGCCCATACCACAAAATCTAGGCGAATTAAACCATAAACCTTGATTTTACCAAATGCCTGGGTGAAGAAGCTATCAAAAATTCCCATACTTCTAGAAATTTGGCTAATGGAAGCTTGTCCCTCCAAATTTTAGGAGCGAAATATTTTTTTTTTCCTCTATCTCCCCTAAAAACAAGGGCTAACCCTGTACACGATTTTTCCCCTAAAATAAATTACGGGCTAATGATATAAGTTTTAAAAAATCACTTTAATACAAAAAATTCGCCCAATAAAATATTGGAAGCCCCTAAATTTCACCCCTAAAATCATCTATGTTTGAGACTCTTGTTACACCTGTTATTCTTTATGGATGTGAAGTGTGGGGCTGTAATATCTCTCGTGAATCTTGGAGAAAGATAGAGAAAATACAAAAAACAAATTATAACCTGTAATCTCAAAATTAAAGGAAATACGACCTATCCCATCCTCCTCTTAGAAACAAGCCTCTCCCCCATTGAGAGCATGGATATTACTAGATACCTAATGTATAAGAACAATTTAAACAACATGGAAGGCAAGAGGCTTCCTAAAATGTCTTCAAAATCAAGTTGTAACCACTATCGACTCAAGTGAGGATGGCATAAAGATGTCCAGTCTTGGCTAAACTATTGGGGAATCATGGAAGACACTATTTTACAGAATAAAGATACTATTAAAAAAATCATCAAATGGAAATTTAAGGAGAAAATTTGGCATGATAAAGAGTTAGAGGAAAAAATAAAATTAAGGTATTATAAGGATGTAATCAACCCTAATCTAGAAGATCAAAATTATCTGTCTATTTTTCCAAGTGTAAAGAAAAAAATAAGCATTGCTAAGATAAGAACACATTCTCACGAGCTCCATAATGAAACTGGGCATTGGTCAATTCCTAAAATGCCATGGGATGAAAGAGTGTGTCACCTTTTTGACACCAAGAGGGTTGAAGATGAAGACAAACTTTCTCTTAGATTGTCCAGTCTATACCCATATTATATCTCATTTTTAAAATATTTGTCACACTACCAATCTTCGTAACCACTTAACTCAACAAAAGCATGGTGATCTTGGAAAGCTTCTCTTAATGATTTTTGAGTACAAAAACAAAATTCTAAAGAATCTCAAGTAATCACTTACCATCTTAAGGTCCGATAAACCAATTCCATCTTAGTGGATGTTTAATCATCATCATCATCATCATCATCATCATCATCATCATCATCAATTTTATAAATATAGTTTTTAATTTTATGAATATAGTGTTTAGATTGTTTGAAGATAAATGTAGTGTTATATAGTTTAGATTTAGTTTATTTAGTGAAGTTACAAAGTATACATGTTAAAAGATTAATTCTTTGTTTTTTAAATTTAAATTATTTAAAATATTTAAATTATTAAAAATTTATTTTTATGATTAAAATATTTACGTTATCAAAATAATAATAATAATCTAATTTTAAGGTCACTTCCAAGCCAACCATTAAATTGGTGCATGCGACCCCCTTTTTTGTGGGACAAGGGATCTCCTCTTGATTCAAAATTGTGATCTCTTAGGAGCAAACCCATGTTATTAACCATTAGACCCATTTAAATTGTATTAAAGTTAGGTTCTTAATCACAAAAACAATTTAAAAAATATTTTTAAAATTTGTGAGATTCAATAATATATCTGAATATTAGCCATTTATTTTATAAATAAAAATATATACTTTATTAATTTAAAGAACATAAAAAAAACATATAAAAATATTAATTTAAGAAACATTCATATTATTAAAAAACCCACCTTATTAGTCCCTACTGAAGGCATAGAGGGACTATAGCGATCGATAATTCATCGACTTTGTATTAGTTTTTCCTTTGAACACAAATATTTCCATAATATCTATTGTGGGAACTAGGGAACTAAAAACATTAATTTTTATATAATAAAAAGTACCATATATGTCATGATCAGATTGGATAACAAATTGGAGGTCTTATTGCCGTCTTCACTATTCCCAATGTTATATATGTTGGCATATCCAAAGTATTTGATCGTATACGGTCTTTTTGAATCATATATTTTCTTATGCATTGCTCGAAGGTGGATTAATGCTAGCATTAGTTCGAATGTTTGTCTTAGCATTTTTTGCTAGCATTGTCTTAGATCATATACAATGCTTTTTTTATTTTTACTATTCATATTGAGATGTTTAGATATCCAAGGTTTATAGTGATCGATAATTCCAAAGTTTATAACATTGTATTGTGATTTATTTTTTTATTTATGCTACTATTATTAGTCCTTTCCATAAGCATAGAGGGACTATATCGATCAATAAATTGTACTCCTTTGTATTTGTATTGAAATGTATTGACACTTTTTTTGAGGTGCTTGAATAGGCCTGACAACTTAAATGTTTACATGACACGAGGTCCGCCAACATGCCTGACAACTTAAATGTTTGCATACCACGAGGCCCTTAGACAACCTGGCAACCTTAAATGTTTATCTAAGTACGCTTCTTGGAGTACATTTTTCCTCTAAATGTTCCATACAATGTTGCAATGATTTTGCACAATATTGTTGTCCACCGCCAGTTGAATAGGCATTGTATGTTTCATCCTTCTTTTAGCCTTGCAATGCAACTTCATCATTGTTGAAGCTACATACATTGTTTATTGGATCGATGAGTGCTTCTTCTTTGCTGGTTCATCGGTTGCTACTTGTTGTTGTTGTTTGGTTCACAATTCGACCTGTGCTTCTGCCTTTGATCGTTTCGGAGTAAGTTTCCATGCCATAGTTTCATTTTCTATTCCTTCTTTGTTGTTCAGTGTTTGTAGTTTTCAAGTAATAATGTTTGCTTATTTCTACTAGCATGCTCGTCATATGTTTCTGGTTCCTTCTGTGCTTCAGCTGCAGTTTCTTAATCATTGGAGATACATATGTTGTTTATTGGTTCGTTGGTTGTTGCGTGTTCGTTGGTTCGTTGGTTCGTCGGTTGTTGGTTGTGTTTGTTTGTCTCAAGTTTACGATTTGGGGCTCTGGGGCTGCAGTTGGGCATGTTCGTGCTTTCTCGTTGGTTTGGTGCTCGTTGTTTTCTTTTGTTTTCTTCGGCTTTGCAAGGTTGGGGTCCTATCCTGGAAGTTGGAGCTGCTTTTTTTTATGTATTATTATTATTTTTTGGGCGCTTTACAGTGTTCAACCCCTTCACCCACGAGTGGACATGCGGTTGTGTTATTTTCCCTATCTGGCGAGGTCGATATCTATTCTTCTGTGAGAGTTCGTTCTTGCTTTAGTGTTGACATGATAGAAAATATGTGAAATTGCAATATCCGCTGTTTTTTTTTTTAATAAAACATATGCAAGATGCACTTATAAACCATGTATGGTGAAATGTGCCCATATGAAAATACATGTTCTTTATCCTCTACATAGACTTGTGTGACCATGATACAATTTGTCTTGTACTTGAGATATGATATGTACAAAAAAGATACTGCGAAATTATATTTCCATGTCTGGAAGCATATTTGGGTAGTTTTCCATGGAAAACCAAAATCTTGTATCGTGGGAACAACAGTCTATGTAGAGGATAAAAAACATGTATTTCCATGGGTGGAAGCATATTTGGATACTTTGCCACGGAAAACCAAAAAATCGTTTAGCTATGGCCATGCAATTTCATAATATTTTGTGGCTTGTAATATATTTTGTGCAGGGAAAAGAATTACATATTTACAACTATGGATGGAGAAGTGAAAAGGTTCACATTTATGCCTATATTTTGTTCTATTCGTTGAGTCTCATTTACTGTATGTACATATTACTTGTTCTCCGGTGCATACCATCTTCCATTCATGTTCAATGTATTTTGTGCGTTCCCACATTCAAACAAACAGAATAGCTAGAGAAAATGACAGAGTCTTGACTGCATCGGTTGAAGAGGAGATAGAAAGGTACATGCTTGTACTGTTATTTCATATTGCGTTGTTTTGTATTTCATTTATTGTCTGTATATGTGTTCACCTAGTTTATTGTATGTAGATTTTGTGTACCTTCCTACATAATAACTTATCTTCATTACATGTCTTCCTACATACTAACCTCCTTCATGTCCGTTGTATTTTTCCTGCATTGCTACATTTAAACAAACATAATGGTTGGAGAGGATGATGGACTCTTTGGTGGGAATGTAGACGAGGAGTTACAGAGGTGGATACCTGTACTCTTATTTCATATTCCAGTGTTCAATATTTCATTTACTGTCTGTATATTTGGTGTGCTTGTTATGCTGCTTTGCACCCTTATACATATACATATACATATACATACATATATATATATATATACACACACACACACACACACACATATATATATATACATATACATATACATATACATATACATATTATATGCCCCCACTCGGTTCGTATATTATATTATATTATATGCCCCCACTCGGTTCGTATATTTAATTTACTAGCACAGTTGGTATACCTTTTTGAAGATTCTACCACAAAACCCTCTCTTGTTGCATAGAACAATTCATCTTCCTGTCAAACCAACCTGTTTCTTCCAAGGTAGCAACATCGAATATACAATGGACATGAAGGAAAGTTAGTATGAAGACGGACATGTAAAATAAAGAAAAACAATTCTATTTATTCCAATGTAACAACAAACAGATTACATTGGAATAAATAGAACTGTATATATATATATATATATATATAATTTTATTTTTTTTGGTTTACCTGTATGTACATACTACGTATATTTCTGTGTATTATCATGTGAATCGTAATCTGTTTGTTGTTACATTGGAATAAATAGAACTGTTTTTCTTTATTTTACATGTTCGTCTTCATACTAACTTTCCTTCATGTCCATTGTATATTCGACGTTTCTACCTTGGAAGAAACAGGTTGGTTTGACAGGAAGATGAATTGTTCTATGCAACAAGAGAGGGTTTTGTGGTAGAATCTTCGAAAAGGTATACCAACTGTGCTAGTAAATTAAATATACGAACCGAGTGGGGGCATATAATATTAGACTATAAAACGATGAGTTGGCAACAATGGGCCTTTTTTCCCTCCCCATTTCTACTTTTTCCACTTTCTATTATCCCTTTTGCTTTCTAATTGCTCTTCTTAGTGGTCTTTCCGAAAATGCCTTGGTGTGTCGGTTGGCAGACTAACAATTTCACATTTATGGTTATGCTTCTACCTTATTCCATACTTACCCACTTTGTTGATTGCAGGTGCCGGGCTGGCGGGTTCAAGATTTCTCCCCTGCCTTCCGGGGGTCCGCAATATACAGATTCACCATCGTGCCCCGCCATCACACCTTGTTTACTGTTACAAAATTTTCCAGTAAAAAAATCAGAGGCATACAATTTGACACTCGGGTTCTCATGTTTCATGAGTATATTCCTTGACATCCTATTTCGTATTCCATCTCCTTCCACCCTGCATTTGACATTAAGAACTATTATGGACAGTATACAATGCATATGCTTGCTTAGTCCTTCTGATGTTCATATACACATGATTGCATCAGAAAACATTGGACTAGTGACATGGCCATGAGCAGTCAGTCATCCCAGACATCAGCAGACCGACAGGGCCAAAGTTAAATATGCATACATTTTGTTCCTAGTATGTTTACCAAACAAATATCCTCGACTATTTATTCATCAATGGCATGGTGAATATGCTGATGTCATCTGCAATACATGGCTTGCAGTTTACAAGAAGTATCAACAAGTACAAGTGAGACGCCAAGCATAGCGCAGGTTCCACAGACTAAGAGGCGTGGTTGCAAAACTTTGGCTCCATAGTTCATTGAAGCTATGAGTCTACTTGTAGATTTGTGCCAGTGAAAAAAGAATACAAAAACAAAATGCACACTACCATTCACTTTAGTTTTCCTGTTCAAAAACTATCACCAGGTCTAGAGTTGTAACACCCAAAGTATTATCAATAGAGGTCTTGAACAGTCGTCGAACTAGACAAGTGTTCATCGGGGACATAATGGTCGTCTATAACACCTACTTGGACAAGGAAAACAAAACTAGATCCATTATGTGTGCTGACATGACAGACAAGGAGGCCATGATGACAGTCACACTGACTATTCCTACACAACTTGTCCAAAAACATGCAGAAAAGATATTGTCGGGTAATGGGATATCCATTACAAATTTTAATATATTGCCCAAAACAATATATGACCGTGGTGATTGTGATCAGATTATTTCTCTCAACGAAACAAGTATTGTGGAAAAAATTCCCGTTGTTTGTTCATAATATCGTTTCGTCCCATATGCAACTATCAACCAGCTTGCACAGAGTAGTGATATTTACCCAATCGGAACCATTGGCATAGTTGTCACACTGGCGAGAAAACTTGGCTTGCAACACATTCTCCATATAAAGGATGGAGATTCAGACAACGACAAGGCAATGGTATTTTTTTCCATATCCAGTTTTGTTCTTTACTTTCACATGTGCATGTATCTCAGGTAAGTTACACAAATATTGCATTGTTCCATGTTGCAACTGCAATTGTTCAATACCTATTCAAAAAGTTTTTCGTCAATGGAACAACAATTGCAAAAAGGGCAGTTTCCACTTATTCTCTTCAAAAACATAACAAAGAAAAGGGATGTTAGAGAAATGATCTTTCGCACAACCCAAGCAACATTTGTAACAGAGTTGTGAGAAGACATAGTACAGGATCTGAAGAAATTAGTTAGCTCTACAATTGTTGTGCGTATACATCCATAGAAGCATCCTCACCTTTCTTATACAAATAACCTTCACCAAATTTTTGCAGCTTGTTTTATTTTTATTTTTATTTTTTTTAAGGGGGGCGGGTGCAGTTGTGTATTATATTGTTCAATGTATTAATTCCTATTCTCACATTTCTAGGTTGAAGGTGTTTTGGTTGCAGCAAATGCGTACTCGACCCCCTTTGATCCTATATGTGAGAAATGCAACTCTCCTGCTTTTGTTTCCTCTTTGATAAGTGATGATATGATTGATTGTCTGCGATGCGGTGAAAAATGTCCATATATATATGGACATTACCTCACTGTTGCCATCCGAACCGTGGGAAACACAACCATGCATTGTACAGTTAGACAACTTATGTTACAAGATGTGCTTCCTAGGTTGGTAGAATTGTCGTATGAAGAATACCTATAGAAAAAGGCAAGCAATGTCTACATGCTGAGCGACTTTCAGATACACAAAAAATTTACCTTAAATGAGGACAATGCAATATTTCATATCGGCTCAAGAAGAGAAAAAAAAAAAAAAAGACAAGAGAAAAAAAAATATCAAGCTTTGGTAGGAAACGAAAATATCTCATGTGTCTTTGTAATATTTCTTCAACACCCAGATGAATGTTCGTCAGACTCAAGTACTTGAGATTGCATGCGTATAAGATTGTTCGGTCCAAAAATGGGAAGCATGGCAGGAAACCCCATATATTCCATGGCCCCAGTTATTTTCTCGTGGGAACATATACCAGATGCAAGAGAAAACTAATGCCGCAATGTGTTTTCTTTGTATATCAAATTGTTTGATGCAAAGGTCGATGCATGTTGCTTTATGGAACCTTGTGGGATCTTGCTTGCATCCTGTTTGGAGTTTAGTTGGTTCTTGTTTGTATGCTTCGTTTGTCAAATTTTATATCGTGGAACTCCGAGTGTTGTTTGGAGGACAAAAAACAATAGAATTTCAATTTTTTAGCCAGCTAGCCCACAAGTCCACCTGTCAATTTGTAGGGCGTTGTGACGCAAATGTAGTATGTGGCTTATTTTAGCACTTTTCCTTGATCGATGAAATTGGTAAATTTGAAATAAACGAATATATACTGTGTGAGTCCAATTGTGATATCATATCAACAAGAGGCCCTTAAAATTCAAATTGGTTGTTGTTATGCTTGCGGTGATAGAATTTAAAAAATCTTTGTTTTGTTTCCTCATTTTTTTTTAAATAAGAAATTTAACATCCTTTAATAATTTTATGTAATTAAATTGTACAATATAAATATTTAATATTAATAATTTAGTATTTGAAAATAATATTTTTAGATAATGTTAGATAGTTGATAGGGATGACCATTCGTAAACAATCGAAATCTTGAGCCCGCCAGTCCTAGAGTCTCTCTGTCAATTTGTATATCGCGGAACTCCGAGTGTTGTTTGGAGGACACAAAACAATAGAAGTGCAATGTTGAGCCAACTAGCCCGTAAGTCCGCCTGCCAATTTGTATATCGCAAAACTCTAGGTGCTATTTGTAGGACACGAAACAACAGAGGCCCAATTTTGAGCCCGCCAGCCCGAGAATCCGCGATCCAAAAAGTGGATAGGTATGGAATGAGGGATCTGTACATGCTCTGTAAAATCTCATGTCCATACTTTATAAAAGTACATATTTAGTATGTATTACTCGTTTCTCGAAAAATTTCTAGGTGCGGAAGTTGACAGATACACGTGTTCAGATTTCCACTTACTTTTATATCACTAGCCCGATTGACCACTTCCCCGTTTCATATTGTACAAACATTCTGGATTGCGAGTTTCCGAATACACGGGTTTTTCTTTTAAATAAGATATTTAACATCCTTTAATAATTTTATGTAATTAAATTGTACAATATCAATATTTAATATTAATAATTTAGTATTGAAAATAATGTTTTTAGATAATGTTAGATAGTTGATAGGGATCACCATCAGTAAACAATTGCAATCTTGAGCCCGCCAACCCTGGAGTCCATCTGTCAATTTGTGTATCACAGAAATTCGAGTGTTGTTTGGAGGACACAGAACAATAGAAGTGAAATGTTGAGCCAACCAACTCGCAAGTCTGCATGTCAATTTGTATATCGTGGAACTCTGGGTTCCATTTAAGGACAAAAAACAATAGAGGCCCAATTTTGAGCCCGTCAGCCTGAGAACCCGCAATCCAAAAAGTCTCTAAGTACGGAATGCGAGATCCATACATGCTCTATAAAATCTCATATCCATACTTTATTAAAGTACATATTTAGTATGTATTACTCGTTTTTCGGAAAATTTCTAGGTGTGGAAGTTGGCAGATTCATGTCTTCATATTTCACTTACTTTTATATCACCAGCCTGACCGATCGCTTCCCGTTTCATATTGTACAATTTTTTTTGTCTAATTAAATTGTACAATATCAATATTTAATATTAATAATTTAGTATTGAAAATAATGTTTTAAGATAATATTAGATAGTTGATAGGGATCACCATCCGTAAATAATTGCAATCTTGAGCTTGCCATCCCTGGAGTCTGTCTGTCAATTTGTATATCATGGAACTCTGAATGATGTTTGGAGGAGACAAAACAATAGAAGTGCAATGTTTAGCTAGCCATCCTGTAAGTCCGCTTGTCAATTTGTATATCGTAGAATTCTGGGTGTTATTTGTAGGGCATGGAACAATAGAGGCCCAATTGTGAAGTCCAATTGTGCTATCATATCAACAAGAGGCCCTTAAAATTCAAATTGGTCATTGTTATTCTTACAGTGATAGAATTTAAAGAAGCTTTTTTTTGTTTCCTTCACTTTTTTTAAAATAAGAGATTTAACATCCTTTAATAATTTTATGTAATTAAATTGTACAATATCAATATTTAATATTAATAATTTAGTATTTGAAAATAATTTTTTTAGATAATGTTAGATAGTTGATATGGATGACCATCTGTAAACAATCGCAATCTTGAGACTGCCAGTCCTGGAGTCTGTCTGTCAATTTGTATATCGCAGAACTTTGAGTGTTGTTTGGAGGACACAGAACAATAGAAGTGCAATGTTGAGCCAGCCAGTGCGCAAATTCTCCTGTCAATTTGTATATCGCAGAAATCTGGGTGCTATTTGTAGGACACAGAACAATAGAGGCCCAATTTTGAGCCCGCCATCCCGACAACCCACAATCCAGAAAGTGGCTAATTATGGAAAGAGGGATCCATACATGCTCTATAAAATCTCATGTCCATACTTTATAAAAGTACATATTTAGTATGTATTACTCGTTTCTCAGAAAATTTCTAGGTGCGAAAGTTGGCGGATACACGTGTTCAGATTTCCACTTACTTTTATATCACTAGCCCGACCGACCACTTCCCCGTTTCATACTGTACAAACTTTTTGGATCGCGAGTTTTCAAATACGCGGGTTTTTCTTTTAAATAAGATATTTAACATCCTTTAATAATTTTATGTAATTAAATTGTACAATATCAATATTTAATATTAATAATTTAGTATTGAAAATAATGTTTTTAGATAATGCTAGATAGTTGATAGGGATCACCATCCGTAAACAATGACAATCTTGAGCCTGCCAGCCCTGGAGTCCATCTGTCAATTTGTATATCATGGAACATCGAGTGTTGTTTGGAGGACACAGAACAATAGAAGTGAAATGATGAGCCAACTAGCCCGCAAGTCCATCTGTCAATTTGTATATCACGGAACTTTGGGTGCTATTTGTAGGAAATAGAACAATAGAGGCCCAATTTTGAGCCTGCCAGCTCGAAAACCCACGATCCAAAAAGTGGCTAAGTATGGAATGCGGGATCCGTACATGCTCTATAAAATATCATGTCCATACTTTATAAAAGTACATATTTAGTATGTATTACTCGTTTTTCGGAAAATTTCTAGGTGCGGAAGTTGGCAGATTCACGTCTTTAGATTTCACTTACTTTTATATCACTAGCCCGATCAACCACTTCCCCGTTTCATATTGTACAAACTTTTTTGTCTAATTAAATTGTACAATATCAATATTTAATATTAATAATTTAGTATTGAAAATAATTTTTTTAGATAATGTTAGATAGTTGATAGGGATCACCATCCATAAACAATCGCAATATTGAGCCCGCGAGCCCTGGATTATGTCTGTCAATTTGTATATTGTGGAACTATGAGTGTTGTTTGGAGGACACAGAACAATACAAGTACAATGTTGAGCTAGCCAACCCGCAAGTCTGCTTGTCAATTTGTATATCGTGGAATTATGGGTGCTATTTGTAGGGCAGGGAATAATAGAGGCCCAATTTTGAGCCCGCCAGGCCGCGAACCCACGATCCAAAAAATGGCTAAGTATGGAATGCAAGATCCGTACATGCTCTATAAAATCTCATGTCCATACTTTATAGAAGTACATATTTAGTATGTATTACTCATTTTTCAGAAAATTTCTAGGTGCGGAAGTTGGCAGATTCACGTCTTCGTATTTCACTTACTTTTATATCACCAGCCCGACCGATCGCTTCCCCGTTTCATATTGTAAAAAAATTTTGGCTCGTGGTTTTTCGAATAGGCGACTTACCAAATAGGCGGGTTCAATATTGTGTTTCCATTGTTCCACCGCCTGCAAACATCACCTGGACTTCCGCGATCTACAAATTGAAATAAAAGAACATATACTATGTGAAGTCAAATGGAACAATCATATGAACGCGAGAACATTAAAATTCAAATTCGTCGTTGTTATACTTGCAGTGAAGCTAACAATACACAAACTTTACTTAAGCATCCAAAAATTGATTTTCTTGTAACTTTCCAACGCTTCTCTTATACAAATAGATCCTGGAAACTATAAACATCACTCGCTGTATTTATTCCTTGATTGAAGAACTCGTTAACATGTTCAATGCACTCCATAGTTACTGTTAAGACCATCAATGGTGCTTTCTTACAAAAATTCCCGCTTTTGAAAATTGCCATCCGCTTTCTCTTTTGCCCTCTGCTTTCCCTTTCTTTACTTACTCATTTTTCGGAAAATGTCTAGGTGCGGGATTTGGCGGATTCACATATTCAAATTTTCATTGTTACTTTTATATCACCAGCCCGACTGATCGCTTCCCCATTTCATATTGAAAAAAATATTTGAATTGTGAGTTCCCGCATAGGTGGGTTCAACATTGCATTTCCATTGTTTCGCCACCTGCAAATAGCACCCTGACTTCCGTAATTTACAAATTAGAAAACAAATCACCCTTCATCTCATATTCTTTTGCTTTATGTTTACTTGGTCCTTTTTCCGAATGTCTCGTGCTTTTATATACAACACCCGAAGTTCTGCAATATACAAATTGCCCTCTCAACATTGCGCTTTCACGGTTCCCCTACCCACAAACAGCACCTGAAATTCCGCGATATACAAATTGACGGATGAAATATGTCACTGAGATGCAATATGACCATCGGCCCCTCATGTCTCCTAGGTATATCTTCTGTCCCTTTTTTTGTAACCCACCTGACCGCTTTCCATACTTGGGCATTTCTCGGAATTTGTTTCGCGGGTTGGCGGGTGGACAAAATGTACAATGCTTGGTTTCTCTTTGCCATCACCACTACCTTCGTACTTATTTCCAGATATGCAATTATTAATCTTCAATGCTAGTAGTTCATCCTACAGGAACCATGAAGATTGTCATTAATGTCCAAAAGGCTGGAGAAGATTTGTTATTACTACGAATTAAACCAAGATTTGCAGAGAAGAGTGTTATCCTTTCCAAGTATTCATTTCAAGCATGATGCAATCACTTTCATGCACCGACCGATTGGCTCCTTTAAGAAATATCTAATTCTTAATCTCTCTTCACTGTCACCGCCACCTTCGCACTTTTTTCTAAATATGAAATTAGTGAGCTTTAATGGTAACAAATCATTACGCACGAACCCTGGAGATTTTCATTGATCAACAAAAGTCTCAAGGAGATCTTCCATTGATATCCATTAAACCAGGATTTACAGAGGGTTATATTATCCCTCCCCAATTTTCATTTCAAACATCATCTGAAGCAAACAAAAATTTTCGTTAACTTGTGGCAGTAGTTCTGTCCAGATATAGTAAACACATTCGGGCATGATGGCCAGAGGTTCCATTATTCCAGGGAATATTCTTACTACTCATCTCCATCTACCCAGGAGAAAAAAATGTGATGGTCCCTTGGTACACCAAGAGATATATTTCAATCCAAAGAATTCCAAGACAACCCTACCTGCTCAGAGAACCTGCCCACTTGCATTGATGGCTGGCGCAGAGGTTGATGCCATGGATTCAGAGACGAAAGAAGATGATCTGATGGATGATGATATGACAATGGATGATGGACATGTAGATATTGTTCCCACTCCTTTTCCCAAATTGAAATCAACCATAATGGGCAGAACTTCTCGACTTAGTGATGGTGGTGCTGACAACACCAAAAGAAGGAGTTTCAGAAAAGAAACCAACTTTGAATGCAATAGTCTCTTTGCAGATCGAAAGTAGGAATTCCAGAGGTCCAAATTAGTCTTTTTTGGGTGGAATACTTTCACTGTAAGGAAATGATATGTTGATGCTCCCAAAGATATATTTCAAGCCAAAAAAATATTCAATTGCGGGACTATTGTCATGTTCTCTAGATATACAATTAACATCTTCGGGAATGAGGACCATAACTCCCATTAGTGCAAGGCATATTTCTACTAGTCATCTCCTTCCACCTAGAATGGACTAATTTGTGCCTCTGAAATTGCACATGCAACCTGTGTCCCTGAAGTTTTTTGACTATGGAGAGACGATTTCTTGGTGTGTCCTAACTTTTAGTTAAGGGCTATTCCATTTTCCCTGTAACGTTTTTCATCTTCTTCCTCATGGGAAGCTTCTAAGAACTATCAATTTTACCACAGGATGATCCATCCAGGACAAAAATGAAAGGATTTCCTAAAAAAGAAGGCATGGTAATCAGTTTTGTATGCATGTTGAAGAGCATCTCGATGGCTCCTGCATGTTGCGGATCCCGTGCCTCTGTTTGTGGCAGATACGTTCAATGTTTTGGCCCAAATAACTAGGTCCAATTTCTAAGGATAGATGTACAGTACTCGATGTTCTTTTTTTCTTTTTTTAAATGGATTTGATATTAATTTTTTTTTCCTTGGAGTCTTCGTTGTTGCTTCTTTTCTGGATTTAACACCTCGTCTCATTGGCATGGTTTGGTAGTCTCGTAGTTCTTCGATATTGTATTTTCTTAGGTAATTTGTTCTAAGATGGAGCATCTAACAATTATATGACAATGTATTGTGTCGATCCACCAAGATTTTATGCAAATAAAAAATGGATTACACAAAGTTTCAAACCAACATTCAATTCTATTTGCAATGCAGATAGAACATAGCAATACCAAATCACAATGTTGCAACAAAATCGTCATTCTTGTTTCTAGACATGCAATTATTAATCTTTAATTCTAACAACCCATAATGCAACAAGTTTAATACTTAAGTTAATATGTTACAGTCATGGAATAATATATCAAGAACACACTTACACCCACAAGTTGCAATAAAATCTAATCTTTAACAAAACATTTGCTGACAATTACTAGAAAATGATGGTTTTGCAACAATGGGGCTTGTTTGAAACCAATTCGTACTTACAAAAATTTCCCTCTGCCTTTCTATTTTCCCACTCTTTTATCCCCTATAGTTTCTCTTTCTCGTTAATTAATCGGTTATTTTTTATTTTTTATTTTATTTTTCCTGAAAATGCCTTGTTGCATAGGTTGGCAGATTCACGCGTTTTGACCGATCGCTTACCCTTTGTCTAAATTGGGCCTCTATTGTTCTATGTCCTACAAGTAGCACTCAAAGTTCTGTGATATACAAATTGACAGGAGGACTTGCGTGTTGTCTGGCTCAACATTTCACTTCTATTGTTTCGTGTCCTCCAAACAACACTCGAAGTTCTGTGATATACAAATTGACAGACATACTCTAGGGCTGGTTGGCTCAAGATTGCGATTGTTTACGGATGGAAAAGTGCTAAAACAATCCAGATGCTACATTTGCGTAAGAGATTATATTAAATGGAAAATCATGTCCTCTATAGTTTCGTATCTTACAAACAACACCCAGAGTTCCACACTATACAAATTGATAGGAGGACTTGCGGGCTGGCTGGATAAAAAAATGCAATTCTATTTTTCCGTGTCCTGCAAACAAGACTTGGAGTTCCACGATACACAAATTGACAGAGGAAGCATACGACCAAGAGCCAAGTAAACTCGTGGATCGTATTCCTAGTTGTTGTTTTATGTGCCTGCCACCTTCACACTTATTTCCAAGTATATATGTTGGCATTTAATGGGATATCTATTACAAATGTGAATATATTAGTCCTTATTTTCCGTCTTCTATGATTAGCCAAATATCCATTTCTATTTTCCTTGAACTTTATCTTTCTCATCACTTATTCATTTTTTCGCAAATGTCTGGCTACGAAGGTAGGCGGACTTGCGGGTTCACGTTTGCACTCGTGCTCTTATATCACGACACTAACCGACCGCTTCCCCATTCCATACCCAGTCACTTCTCCAACCGTGGATTCCTAGTAGGTGGGCTCTAGATTGGACTTCTATTGTTCCATGACCTGTGAACAATATCATGACTTCCACGATATACAAATTTAAAACCAAACTCAGATCATACTATCTTCCGTATTGTAGTCTACCTATCATGCCCTCTTATGTGGTACACATTTTGCAGTGAAAACTTCTGAGACATAAAATTTAACCGTCGGGTCCTCACGTCTTCTGTGGAAATATTTTCACCCCATTTTGAAGCCCATCTGTCCGCTTTCCATACTTCTCCATTTCGTCAAATTTCTTTCGTGGATTATCGATTTGGCTAGTTCAAGAAATATCCAATTCCTAATCGTTGTTTCATGTGCTTGCACCCTTTTGAAATTAGCAATTATAAATTATATATAAGATATTATTTCTAAGTATGTAATTAGCAATCATTAATGCTAAACCAAGATTTGAAGAAATCTCCCATTAATATGCATAAAACCAACATTTCTGGATGGTTATATTATCCCTTTCGACTACTAATTTCAAACATCATTGAATGTCATTTACACGTCGTCGGGTTGGTACGTTCACGAAATATTCAATCCTTGATTTCGAAAATGAGTCCGACCGACCATTTCCCTATTCCATACTTATCCACTTTCCCATAATTCTGCAAATATACAAACCGCTCGCTGAACTGCCCCACCATGCTCTCTTCCGTTTTACACGTTTTGCAGTCAAAAATTCTGATACATAAAATTTGACCATGGGACACTTGCCTCTCCTGAGTATCCCCCATAGCCCTATTTTGAATCCTTTCTGACCTATTTTTAGGCCTTTCCATTCGTTCCTTTCTCTCCCTCATCTCCCTGACCTTGGCACTTGTCTATAATAAAAAAATGTTTTAATTTCAAACATCATGGAATGTCAGTTGTGCGTCATCTGATTGGTCCGCTCACGAAATATTCAATCTTTGATTCTGAAAACGAGTCCGATCGACCATTTCCCATCGTCATACTTAGCCACTTTCCTAGAATTCCGCAAATATACAAACCGACCGCTGAACTGCCCCATCATGCTCTCTTCCGTTTTACACGTTTTGCAGTAAAAAATTTTGATACATAAAATTTGACCGTGGAACACTCGCCTCTCCTGAGTATCTCCCGTAACCCTATTTTGAATCTCGTCTGACCACTTTTCAGACCTTTCCATTCATTCCTTTCTCTCCCCTGTATCTATGACCTTCGCACTTGTCTATAATAAAAAAAATGTTTTAATATATATATATATATATATATATATATATATATATATATATATATATATCTTGTTTCTAAATATGCAATTACTAACATTTAATTCTAACAGCGCATCGTGCAGGAACCGTATGGATTTTCATTGATGGGTGAAAGGGTCGAGGAAATATCCTATTAATACGCATTAAACCAAGATTTGCGGGGGGTTATATTATCCCTTCTGAGTGTTCATTTCAAAATCATGAAATGTTGTTCGCACGTCGTCGGCTTGGCACGTTCACGAAACCTCCAATCCTTAATTGCTATTCATTGTACCCGCCACCTTCACTCTTCTTAATATGCAATAAGTAAGATTTACTACTAACAATTCATCATGCACCACCCATATATATTGTCATTAATCAGCGAAAGGCTCGAGGAGCTTTCCCATTCATAAGCATTTAACCAAGATTTTGCGAAGAGTTACATTATCGTCTCCAACTATTCATTTAAACCATCATCTATATCAAACCAATGTTCTCATAAACCTCTGACATTAGATCCACAATAGTTTTGTGGAGATATAGTGAACATATGCGGGTGCAATGATCAAAACTTCCATTGGTCCAGGGCATATTCTTATTACCCAACCCCTGCCGCCCATAACGAATTAATTTGGACCTCTGGGATTGCTCATGTAGGCAGTGTCCCTAAAGTTTTTGACTGTAAGGAGTTGGTCTCTTGGTGCGCTGATAAATTTATTTCAGACAGAATAATTATTCCATTGCGGGACTTCTCTTCTGTTTCTTTGTCACCTCAGGTCTTCCACCAGATGTTAAGATTGTCGGAGCCAACATTGATGTTCAGAGGAGAAGATTGAAAACAGTTCCTAGAAAAGAATAATAACAGGTTGGACCTCTTGCCCCATTTATTGTAAGACCCGATTGTATTTCCTGAAGATATTACAAGCTTGCAGGTTAGTTCATTTAGAAATCCATTCCACGAAATTGCTTGGCTATTTACAAGAATAACGGGACAAGATTCCACAACAACTGTTTCCATGATGGCTCTTTATATTTTTTATTTCACAGTCAAGGAACAAGCCATTTTTATTGGGGCAAGTTAATTTCCCATGAAATTTGTTCCCAATTGTCAAGCTTCAAAAGGGAAAAGAAATTTTATATGTCATCCTACTTAGTTTTTGCGATAACACATTGCTGCCAATTTCCATAACTGTCTCTGTCCAAGAATGTCAACTGGGAATTTGACCTAGTAATGTTCTGGTACCAGGCCTTCTTGAAGCACAAGGCTTCCCACTATTTTTATGAGGTTTTTAATGGTTTCGTGTCTGTTTTAAAAGTTTTGTTTTCAGAAGAAGATGCTCCCTGCATATCTGAATAGGAAACCGGTTTTTTGTATAGGAAGGGGACACTTGAACATTTGGATAATTACAATGTGATAAAAAATTTTGGCTCTAGGGAAAAACCTGCTCTCCTTCCATGTCACATTATGGACATAATGTTTGTTGTAGAAGTATCATGGAAATACAACTACTGGTTTCATCTATTCCAAGAAAAGAGAAAAAAATAGTTCCTTCCTCTGCCTTGGAAAGTCGGGGACTTTGTGTTGAAAACATCAACAAAATTGAGGAATTCGCAGCGCATTCTAGAAACTTTAACCTGAGATATGCTAAATGCCTAAGAGGGTTTGACCCCGATAAAAAATTTCGACAACATTTACAAACACTTGGCTTCAACGATTTTTTTTTCAGAAAACACGTGTCTGAAAATAGAGACACTGGTGGAAACGCTCATGCTTCTGATGTCGACAACCTAGACACACTCCAAAGAAACACTAAATTGTACAGGAAACAGGGGAAAGGCCCCAGTGACAAGAGTGGTCAATCGACGAATAACACTCCAAAAAGTACGAAATCCCGAAGCATCGCTCCAACGATCCACCACAGAAACAAAGAAACTCAGAGTTCTTCAAACGGAGGAGGAGATAACGACCCTCCTCACTCTAAAATTGATAGTTCTCACAAGCTTCCAATAGACAAGACAAGAAAAAAAAATGTGGGATAGGCGAAAGAGCCCGAAATTCAGCGTGAGAACATGGAACTTGAGCTTGATCTAGATAGTGTGCTCCACTACCTTGATCATCCCAGAGACGCCATCCAACATAGTTGTCCAATGGACATATATGATACCAAACATTTTGACGAAGATGAATCCTTTGTGTTCCAGAGCGTTGTTTTTTACAGCGAGTCCAAAAAATTGATTATTGAAGAAAAAATAAAAAAAATAAGAAAGGAAAATCTCGTTCATAGGTTAACCTTGCAAACATGTAGCCTTCTCAAATCTATGAACTTCACATAGCAAGCATATATGCACTTCAAGATTCCATTGGAGGCATCGAGGTCGAGAATGCCAAACTGAAGGAGCGGGTCAAGGAATTGGAAGAGGATTTGATTCCTATGCCATTGCTTGCCAATCCTTTAGCAATAGCCATGCCTGCCACCCCTGTAGCAAAGTTAAAAGGATCCTCCAGCCTCCACGCATCCTGTAGAGGACATGTGGAGAATAATATCAAGAAAAGAATGGAACTGGTTATTGAGGTGTGGGAAACATCACAAACCATGACTTCCCTTGGAACCAGGGCACATAGTTTTCTCGAACATTTGCAGGCGGAGTTAAAAGATGAAGAACATTTCTATTTAAACACGGTCTTTCATTTTGGCACCATTTTCAACAACATGAAAGAACCAAGAAGAAGAAAACAAGATCTTCCGTCCAAAAACTGAATCGGTCAATTAAATGCATGCTGGAAAGAAAAAGTGAAGAACCTACATCTCATTGGTTAGTCATGTGAACAAGCCATATCAAAGAAAGAAAAATTATTCACAAGGTTGTCTAGAATAAACTTAGCCGGAAGGGCCAACGACTTCCAAGACCCCAACTTAATCGTCAAATCCTTGCCCTTAACTAGGAAAGACTTCGATAAACAGTATGATATGTTTAAGGCGTTGTCTTTGGAAACGTTTTACAACATCCTTGAATATGGTCAAGATCACGTTGACGACTGGCTAGTCGACTATTCAGTACAAAATGTGGAAATTGATCAGGCTCTGCGTAATCTTTCTATCAACTTCGGGGAATTAGAAAATGAACTTTTCAACATAAAATCCAAAATGATATCAACGTCACCCCAATGAGAAGATACATTGAAGAATGTCTCGAAAGGGAATCGAAGGAGGCCACTGAAGAAAGGAAACAGACAGTTGCCACGATTCTAGTAGCCATAGACGATATCAATGAAAAGGCATACGCAAGAAAATATAAAAAGGGGTCATATGTACCATCAGTGAAAGTCTACTCATCGCATCCTGTTTTGTTTATCAACCCATTTATTCCACTTTTTTAAATAGAAATGTCTAGCCAAAGACTGATACCTTTCAAAAAACATTTCCAGGTATTGCTCTTTACCGTCGCCCACTTCTTCTTTCTATAGTATTGTTTCTTGTACATATTTCTCTTATGGTTTGCGGGAGCCCAAATCCCAATCTATATGAAAAACACATTGAAATTTCCAAGAATATGTAACATACTTTTATTTTTTGATATATTAACAGACTTTTATTTTTTGATATATTTCAAAGAAAACTGTTTTTTTTGTCTCCTTTTATCTTTAGGTCATACATTTTTATCCTTCACCAGTCTATATGACAAATGCATTTAAATTTCGAGGAACTTGTAACTTATTTAATATATTTCAAACTAAATTATTTTTTTATCTCCTTTCATATTTGTGTCGTCATAAATTTTTATCTTCCACTATGCACAAATTGTATTTTGTTCTATGCTTTCAATAAATAAATGGGGCTCTAGAGGCCACGTGTCATTTAATGCATGGATACCACCTGTGCTTCATGCTTCTTGCCACATCTCCACTGTAGTTTTCATCTTCCTCTGCTACTTTTTCCTATCCCAATTCAATCCGGCAGGGACTACGCTGTCACACAACCTTGTTAATTTAAGAAAGCATGTAAGTTATTAGAAAACCACTTCATAGTTGAAATTTAAGATAACAATTTCATTCATTTTTTATCCATATAAGTGGAATTGTCAAAATCTAAAACAAAAATTCCTTTGAGGTGATAATTTTTTTTATATATTTACAAGTGGAGTTGGATAATTGACTAATCATTTTTTATTTTTATTTTTAAATAATAATTTTTAATTATTTATTTTAAATAGAAATTTAATATTTTATTTTTGTAAATAAAAAAGAGATCCTTGTATTATAGCATCATGAGTGTACATCTGTATACCGTTTGGCAGGCACCTATTCCGCCACATAAGGGAAACTAGAACAAGTGGCTCCAAACGATGGTGTGACCATATTTGCAGAGTTTCAATTTACAAAATTTGGAGCAGAAACTGATAGCTTTAGCAGGAAATTCTTTCCCCGTAACTAGCCTAGGGTAGACTTCTTCCAGAGTCTCCATTTCTATGATGATTACAAAACTGTAAAAAAGAGTGAAAATAAAATCACAATTCATGCTGAAAATGAGAATAGACAGGGGTGGGCCCCGTCAAACTTTTGGGGAACCTAGACATCCATAGATTGTGTAGGCCGTGACGTACTTCTGCTTGCAGGTAGGGAACTGAGCTTGAGAGGGGGTGTCTGAGAGTGCTTCAAATAGTAGATATAAACATTGATGGATGACTCTTTGACCGTGCTCCTGCTCGTCCTGCCACTACCGTATGTCAAAGAGAAGCTCCAAGTGCTCTGCTGCGAGATGAAACTTGTGGTGTGAGCTGTCGGCAATACCATCATTGCCTTCTTTAACATCGATCTCACTTGTGTCTTTAGCATCGTCATTGCCTATGTCAGCACTGTCATTTCCTTTTCCAGCACCGTCATTTCCTCCATATACACCAACCTCGCCTGTATCTTCCCTATCTTTTGATAATTTCCAACTTGGGGGGATATCCTCCTCCACAATGCATCCCCCTTCCCACCAGCGTAGCTGAAAGTCTCGAGAGGTGGAGGGGCTGAGAGTCTCAGGGGACTTATGAAAATGGACAAGGCTCAGGCCAGGTTGAGAAGGTATCTTGACTTATTCTTCTTTCGTGCCCAAATGCGGAGGTGACAAAGGTGCTTCTTCCTTGACTTTGTTGGGTAGAGCTGAAGCGAGCTGGGATGGATGAGGAGAAATCTCAGTCGGGGATGGGGTTTCGGATTTGGGAAAGCATAGAGGAAGCAGATATTGAGTCTGGGTAGAGGTGGGTAGGTTTTCCTCTTTTGGAATATGTAGGGCATATTGAACTTGGCTGGAGGGTCTGCGGGGTTGGCTGAAATGAGATATCAAGGCTCTCTGAGAAGGAGTGAGCCGATTATCCCGAGTGTAGGCATTTTTGTTCTTGGTGGAACACCTTGGCTTGCTCCTGTCTCGGGGCATGGTGGGAATCAGGGAGTGAAATCAATATTCGTCTGAGGGAGTGCACAAGTCGCTCGGGAGGTGAGCGAAGAGGCTAGGAGGGCCAAGAAGCACAAAGCAGAGGTGAAAGTTAGAAAACATCTGGAGAGAACAAGCGCCTTGGTCAGTTTTTAAGCCGATGAGTGCCATTGAAGTCCCTCCCATTGCCATTGAAGGTTGACAGGACTGGTATAGGCCTCTAGTACTAGTGGCCTGGCTGGAGTGCTCCTTCATGGGCTTCTACAGGCACATTGAATTAATATTCCCTATGGTGTATTCCATGGGGAATTAATATCATTAGGGGTGGTGGCTTGAAGTAATAACTCTCCCCGCCAGCTTATCCTTCCACCTATCTCCCCTCTCTTGACACTTGTCACCCCATTCAGGTGAGGGTAGTCTCTTTGAGCCAGCTCCTAGCATTGGGTTCAAATTGTTGAGCTCTGGGATTGTCCATGTGTCGTGAGGGTGATTTGTCGAGTGAGGTCTACCCCAACATTGGCAAGTTTATCAACCACTTTGTTTTCATATCTCTTCACATGAGAGGTGATTATAGTTAGAGAGGGTCTTAGTATGGCTTGAAATCTATATAGAGGGCTCAGTAGGTGCTAGCTTGGCGTGATTTTTTACAGATTTCTTCCATTGATGACTTTGGAAGCTAGCTCAATTATAACCTTCGAGTCTCCCTCAATGATGAGACAGGCGAGATTATGGTCCAGGGCTAGTTGTACTCCTATGATCATATCCCTAATCTCCGCCAAGTTGCTGGTATCATATTCTAGGTTTTCTGCAGTTATGCTATGTATTCTGCCAAGGCTATCCCTTATTACTGCACTTGCCCCGGAGGGGCCCGGATTTCCTTTTGAGGCTCCATCGAAGTTGATTTTGTGGAAGCGGGGAGTAGGGGGGACCAGATTGAGGGACTGGTCAGGAGGGAAGAGGGGGGAGGAGGCGGGTGGGGGGGGAGGTTGATGAGTTCTTGAGGCACCAGGAGTTAAGAATTAGGAGTTCCTCCGGGTCAGAGGGATGGTCATATTTAGTCCAAGGTTGGAGTTGGAGGGTCTCTTGAAGGTTCAGGAGGATGGTGGACCAAAGGAAGTCGGTGGTGGAGGGTTTTGAGTGAAAGATTTTCCTATCACGTTCTTTCCAAAGTTTCCATACTATGAAGCCTGGTAGGAGTTGCCAGATTCTGTTGATAATTTTGCATTTGTAGGGTCATGGTACCCAATTTATGATTATATTTGTGATACTGCTCTGATCTCGATTATTTCTCTGCAGATACCGAATGGCATGATCCCAAATATCAGCACTGATGGCGCAGTTATTGAGAAGGTGTTCCATGGTCTCCTCGTTTTTATTGCATAGAAGCCAGATCAAGGGGCCAATAAAACCTTTCTTTCTGAGATTATCCTAGGTTAGGATCTTGTTCTGTAAGAGGAGCCAGAGGAAAGTGGAAATTGTTGGCCAAAATTTTGACTTCCAGACCGCAGTCTAGATGCGATCCTTTGGTATGGATTGCAAACCCTCCTGTAGAGCATATCCTTCTTTGAGAGTGAAGTTGTCTTTAGGTGAGTGCCCCCATATGATTATTTTTGGGTCGTTACTGACTTGAATTCTTCTAGGAGCGAGCGCCTGAGTCCAATTCTGCAAGTTGCAGTCATCTGTTAACTGAAGGTTCTAAGGCGTGGACTTCCAGGTTCTCCAGGAATGATTGTTTGGATTGTTTACCCACATGTCAGCTACTTTAGCTGTGGCGAGATTCTGTATGTGGTTTTCATAATGTTGAAATGTTTCATCTGATTGAAGGGGTGGAAACTGTTGCCAGGCGTTAGTCTAGAACCTGACGTTTTGACCATTATTGATTTCCCAGAAGGCATGCTCCTGGATTAGTGGTCTGTTCTGCTAGGCTGCATTCCAAATGTTGGAGCCCTGAGTTTTTTCTTGCATTCGGATCCAGTGTGATTGTTGTATGTCTGGTGCATATTTGTATTTCCAAATATGGGCCCATATTTCTGTGGGATTTTTTATCCATCTCCACCAGATCTTTGCCCCCAAAGTGTTATTGAGATTGCCAGGGTCCCTGAGGCCAAGACCCCCCAAGGCTTTGGGTTTGCAGGATTTTTCCCAGCTGACTAGAGCCCATTTCTTGTCTGGGTTGTGGCCATGCCAAAGGAAAGTTCTCTAAAGATTCCATATTTTCTTTATGACTGATTGGGGGGGTGCCAGCATAGAGAAAAGATAAGCGGGTATGGCTTGGAGAACTGATCTGAGGAGAGTGATCCTGGCTAGGATATTGAGAGAGAGAAAGGTCCAACTGCTGAGACGATTGGAGATGGAGAGAAGGAGAGAGTCCCAGGAAAGGTTTTGGGCTGCCGAGTCAGACAAGGGGAGGCCTATGTAGTGAGTTGGTAGGGAGCAGACCGGTATGGAGAGTAGCTGAGAAACATGTTGTTGGACGGCTTTGGGGGTGTTTAAGAAGAAAAGTTGTGATTTTTCAAGGTTGAAGGAGGTGCTAGTAGTTTCACTGAAATCAGAGAGGATGAGATTGAGCTTGTTGGCTTCTTGCATCGTGGGGGTGTTCATGAGCATGGTGTCATCTAAAAATTGGTTGTGGGAGGCTGTGGGATGTAGCCCATGAAGGGGGAGGCCTTGCAGGGAGCCATTTTCTATTGAGGTTTTTATGTAACATCCCAAGCCCTCTGCCATTTTTACAAAGAGAAAAAGGGAGAGAGGGTCCCCTTGCCGTATTCCTCGGGAGGGGGATCCATTGACAAGGATTGAAAACAAGGTGGAGGAGATGAGATTTAAGATCTAGTCAATCCAGTTGGGGTAGAAGACAAAAGCAGTAAGGACTTATTTAATATAGTGCCAGCTTAATTTGTCAAAGGATTTGGAGAGGTCAAACTTGAGGAGCATACCTGGCTTACATGTGCTCTTGAGCGAGTGGATGATCTCATGAACCAGAATGACAATGTCCATTATTTGTCTTCCTTCAGCATAGAACGACTGGTCCTTAGAGATGATGAAAGGGAGGATTGGCTTAAGTCTGAGAGCTATTACTTTCGAGATAATTTTGTAGATCACATTGCAGAGTGCTATGGGTCTGAAATGTTTCGGATTGGTGACCCTCTCTTCTTTAGGTATCAAGGTGAGGAAGGTGGTGTTAAGGGCTGGGAAGACTTTTCCTGAGCTGTGTGATTCCTCCACCAATTTCCAGACTTCCTCTCTTAGCATGGGCCAACAAGAGTGAAATAAGTCTATTGTGAAGCCATCAGGCCCTGGAGCCTTGCCTGTGGGTAACTCCTGTATGGCCAGATCTACATCATCTTGACTAATGAGGGTCATGAGGGTTTCATTTTTCTCTGGAGTGATGAGTGTTGGTATGATGGTTGTCACTCGCCCAATAGCCTCAGCTCGGTTCACCGGTGCTTCTGAGAGGAGATCTTGATAATAATTAGTGAGCTCCTGGGTGATGTCCCGGTGAGTGAGTAGGGTGTTGCCCTGAGCATTTTGTAGATTGGTTATGCAATTGATGAAGTGCATGTGGATCATTGAGTGGTGGAAGAATTTTNGAATTCTAGATTTTTGCCTCCAAAGAATCTCTTCCTGATTTAATCTCTCGTCCAATTGTTGTCTGATTTATTGCTCCTCCTACTGCTAATTCAGGGTGAGTCCAGTTTGTATGGCCATCTTTTGAAGGGATTCAAGTTTTTGTTCCAGGTGTTTTCTTTCGTGAAAAATATTTCCAAAGACTTCTTTGGTCCACTTCTGCACTTGCTTCTTGAAGTGTTTAAGATTTTGTTGGAACCAGTACATCTTGGTTCCCTACTGGATCTCAGCTGTGTTCCACCAATGTTGTGCCAAGATCTGGAAGTCTGGATGTGAAAGCCAGAAATTTTCGAATCTAAAGGGTTTGAGCTTGGGGGAGGCCGTAGTGTCGACCCATAGCTAAACATGCCAATGATCAGAGCTCGGTTTCGACAGGATTGTGGACTCGATTAGTGGGCCTTCCAAGATAAGGGTCTCTGAAAGAAGAAAGCAGTCGAGCCTGCAGGCAATTTGTTGGGGTCACGTTCACTTGTTCGTCTAGGTGAAGGTTCCATTACCATTTTCAATGTCTATGAGTTTGTGAAGATTCAGGAGTTCCTAAAATCTTATGTTGTCTTGTTCCTATCTTTTCTTCCCACCCCTTTTTTCCTCCAGAGTGAGGATCATGTTGAAGTCTCCACCCAATATCCATCTCTGGTTTTTGGTTATGGAGTTGAGGTTCTAGGTTCTGGAGGAAGAGGTATTTTTCCTAGATATTTTGCGGTCCATATGCATTGGTGATCCATCCATTTTTATTCGATCCAATTGCTCGATATTGCGTTGTGAGTGTGCCCTGTGTTGAGAGGCCTTGGTCAAGAATGATCGAGTTGGGGTTCCAAAGAATTTCCAGGCCACCGACTGCGCCTTTCAAGTCTGTGTGATAAGAGTTGCATTTGCGCCAACATATTCTGAAGATTTCTTCTGTAGTCCGACCTGCACATTTTGTTTCTTGGAGGAGAAGGATATCTGGGTCTTCCGATTTAATGCAGTTGTGGAGGATACTTTGCTTGGATCTTCCGTTGAGGCCCCTGATGTTCTAAGTGATGAATTTCATGATTTAATAGTTGGGTTGGTGGGAGAAGGAGCTCTCCGAGAGTTTTTGTATCTATCCTGAGTTAATCATATAGTTCCCAGCCTCCTTGATGAGTTGCTGCACTGATTTCCTGCCCCTCCTTTTGTTCTCTTTTGTGTTTCTTTTTTGTTCTAAGTTAGGATCTCCTCTTATGCCAAGTCATAGGGTTTCTCCTGCTGAAGAGTCTAGAAAGACTTTATGCACTTTCCTTAGTTGTTCTTCAGGTAGGGTTTGTAGATATTTCTTGTTGAGAGCTTCTTCTAATCTGTCGAGATCTATTCTTTCTAGGTCTTGTTCATTCATTGCCATGACTGTGTCTTCCTCCTTATCTGGTGCTTTTCCTGAGTTTGGGGGGTAGCTCAAGGTTTGTTGGGTTGGGGCCTCCTTTGGTTGTCGACTTTTTGTACCCTTGGTGCCATCTGATTTTGTTGTTTTGAGGGGGTTTTCCACCTCTTCTGCCTCTGGTAGTTTTGTAAGGGCTTCAAAGGAGTTGGTGTTAGGGTGTTTACAACTGTTGTTGACTACTGGTTTCCTTTGTGTTTTTCCTCCTACGATTATGCACTTGGGTGAATCCATCCTTCGACTTTTCTTCCTCGGCTGGCTTTGGGGGGGCATTGAGGGGGCAGTCTCTAAAGAGATGCCAATGCTCATGGCATTTTCTGCATCTGAATGGTACGTTCTCATAGTCTATTGTTTGTGCCCACTCCTCATATTGATATTCCAAGGTTATCGAGCCTGGGAGGACTTTGGATATGTTCATATAGATTCATATTCTAGCATAGGAGGTGTATTTTCTGTGTTTAGTGGCTTCTGAGGATTTGACATGTTTCCCTAGGGTATTGCCTATTCCTGACAAGATTTCTTCTAGCCAAAACTCTTGAGGTAGGGAGTAGAGACGTATCCATACCGGGGCATAGGTGAAGTTCTCTTTTTCTGGGGAGATGCATTATGTCCAGTATCGTAGATATATCCTTGTCGAGTTGTAGAAGTAGGGCCCTCCTTCGAAGATGTGGTCTTTTTCCTCTAGATTGTAGAAGATGACCGTGAAGAATACATTAGAACTTAGTTGGAGTTCATAATCCCCCTTGGGGTTCCACCAAGTTTTGATCCATATAGCTAGGTATCTCTTCGAAGGCCAGAAGCCTAGAAACTTGCCTATGAGGGCATGTTCCCTCATGAATTGGGTGTGCTCTCCTATTCTATTTCTTTTTATAGTGTATCTTGGTGCCATCTGGGTCTGTGAAATGCATTTTCCTGGGAGCCATGCACAAGTTGATTTTGGATGCGAGGTCTCTACAACCATATTCATTACCGTGCTATCATTCTTTTCGTCCTGCATGAACTTCTCTCTCAGATGTTGCGGCGGTTTGAATGACGGTCTGCACGCGCACGCATTGTGCGGATCATTGGCTGCAATGTTTCGGTATGAGGGGGCATCTGCCCCCTCTTCAGTGGGCATTTTGTTGTGCCGCTCAGAGCTGCAACATGATGTGTGTTGGAGGATAACATAGATGTTTGGATGGGAAGGCGGGGGATTCAGAGGGCATGGGACCTAAATTGAAACCCTAGTTGCAGAGCCCACTATGTCGAATCCTCATGTGTCAAGGAAAAGATGGGGGTTCATATCCCGGTTAAATGCTCCTACAATGCAATGAAAATTAACATGCCCAATAAACAAATCAACACTCCCATTCGAGTGAGAAATTCCTTCGAGAGACTTGAACACGGGTCACACCGTCGTTACAAGAGCGACTTACCAATTCGACTACTTACCCCACCTTAAATAGAAATTTAATATTAAAATAATTGAATTTTAAAATTAAAATTATTTGAAACATTATATATTGATATAGTGAAAGTGTACAAAAATGTTGTTGTTGGTCTGTCATTAGGGAAACTAGACCAACAACAATGCATCAAATTGTCTGAAATGATATGATTGTATTTTCTTTTAAACTTAAAAGTATGAATATAACTAAGAGAAGTGCTATATTTTATATCTAAAACAAAGTCTTTCTGTAAATTCTTCCTATTCTGGCAAGGATGAGATAGGATTAGAATCACGATACCTCCTAGGTTAAACAACAAAAAAAGAAACTTGATAAACATCAGATTTGAGTAGAGGATTGATCCTCATCTGGAGTCACCTATGTGTTGGCCAAAGTGATGGTTGAGAGGTCCAGTCCCATGAGCTTCTTGGTTAACATATTCATTTTGAGGTCTTGAAGTCATAGTTGGGCATAGATCTCGTCCAGTTGAAGAAAAACCTCTTCCTTATCATCCTTTTGATCCATTAAAACATTTCCGAGAAAGAGCTTCATGTGCCAGTATATTACAATTGTCCTTAAATATTGAGAGACTCAGGATCTGGTGTTTCGCATGTCTGGAATCCAAGAGTGGATTGATTCTAAGACTTCATTATCAGAGATGAAGTTCCTTAAGACTCAAACGTTCACTTCCAAGAGTTATATTTCTTCTTGAATGTTGGGTNGTGGGGGGGGGGACATTATGAGCTACATAAGAGTCATAAGACTCTTCAAGTGATTCTGCGAGGAAATAACTAGTTTGTTGAGGAAGGTGTGGATATGAGTTTCTATGGCCACGAAGAGAACCTCAACCTCATTCCATTGGATAGGTTGGATGACAAAGAGAACGTTTGATAATAAAAAAAAAATGAGTTAAAGGAGTGGGGACGATACATAAATAGTAGGGAAGTGGGGTGACGGGGCCAAATGAGGTCGAGAGAGATGATAAAGAGGGAAAGCATCCAGTCGAAGAAGGTGGTAGATGCATCACCATTATTAGTGTAAGGTGCGTGAGTAGTTAGGATTAATGTTGGAGTAACTTCCATAGTGAGGATTCAGACAAGAGGGTCGAACCAAGTGTAGGAGAAGTACTAAAGGTCAATCAAATTCAAGTGTGAGCTTGAAATCCACAGGGTGTCATATGCCAAGTCGTGCACGGATCATTGTTGTGATTGGTATTCATTATAAGAGGTGAAGGGGGTATGGGTGGGTCAGTAGGTGCCTATAGGTGGAGTGGTGGCGTGGTTGTTCGCCTCGAGTGGTGCCCCCCTTAAAGATCGCTTCCACAACACCCGATACTGGGGAAAGAATTAAAGCACATGGGGGGTGGGCTTTGATCCACTTGTGTGTGTACAAGTCACGATATAATTTTAATACAATATCTCTCAGTGAAATCACACATTTGACCACTACCTCAAGGTGCCCCCATGGCTTCGGGTTAAGCCCTCATGAAAATTGAACCTTTCCCAGCGGTGAAAAAATCCTCACTTTCAACCATTGGATCCAACCCCTTTGGACTATTTAAAAATAATTAAAATTCAACTTCTCTTTTATTTAAATTATATAATTCATATATTTATTTATAATTTTATTCAACATATATATAATTTTATTAAACATATATTTTTAAAATTATAAATATTAAATTGTTTGAAATATCCATATCATTTTTTTTTTAATTTTATAATATAACATTAAATTATTTCAAAATGCAATTATTGTTAAATTATTTGGGTTTCTTAGTTAATGTATATTTTGGATGTACTTAATGAGATACTACCTTTTGTTACCAATGCATTATAACCCTTTCTTTTTAAAATAAAATTTAGTTACAGTTTTTAAAGGGAAAAAATTGTTAAATTATTTGGGAATTTAATAAAAGGAGTGTTAGTCTATTTCAAGATACGATATTGTTAATTTTTATGAATAAAGTATTATTAAAATTTTATTCTTATAAATGATAAATGAAATGTTATCGTTAGAGGATTACAAAGTACTTATATTAAAATATTGTTTTTTATGTTGAAGGTATGTATATACGAATAAGTTTTTCCCAAAACGTGTCAACATGGTAAAACCTGTCAGCCAAACCACTTTACTTGTCAAACCACCTTGATTTTCATGTCGACTTGTCGACTTGCCATCGATCAAATTTCTCGAACCGTTTTCGGCTAGGTCTCACTGCTCTTTTCCCGACGTCATGTTGCTCTTGGGGGTTTCCACTTGGATATGTATTGTCTCCTCCTACCTGATGGATATATTGTCGGCATTGATATTGATCTGCGGTGGAGACCTCTTGAGATACACCACCTTTGTTGTCAGCAAGCCGAAGTGGGAAAGAAAGCATGCACAAAGAAGAATGACAGCTGGAAGAGCAATCGTGGAAAATAAAGTGTGCACAAAGAAGAATGACACCTGGAAGAGAAATCGTGGGAAAGAAAGCGTGCAAGAGGAAAGAGACAAATTGTAAGAAGCATAGCACGCACGCATGCAAGAAGGAGGCGACAGCTGGAAGGAAGAAAATCAAGCATGCAGAGAAGGAAGACCTAACGACAGTAGGGTTAGGGTTTTTGTAAGGTTTTGTGTAAATGGATGAAGAGCCTGATAGATATAAATATAGATACGCATGTATCATAGGAGAGTTCAATTCGATTGTTTTTATGTAATGTTATTAATTAGAAGAACTACTTTTGTAAAGCGATTGAGCTAGAGAGGAGGAGAGAAAATATATCTTGAGGATTGGATTGCAGGCCGAGGAGCTTGGTGCGATCTAGTTCACCTCATAGAGATCTTACCCATCCGAGGAGAATTGTAAGCGCACGATGCGAGATTGCAAAACTACCATAATAAGAGAGCCAAGATCCATATCTTTGTGGATGTAGCCCAGGAGGGGGTGAACCAGAGTAATACTTGTGTAATGTGATGAATTCATGCATATCTTTGTCATACTTTTAGTAGTTAAATGTTTTGTGTAATGAATAAATGAGTTATTATATTTCTTGGTTAATTGTTGTTGGGATATAACAAAAAGATGTCGCAGAGGTTAAAATATAAAAGAGAATAACAATAGTTTGTAACACAAGTTAGAATAAATGTCTCAGAATACAAATCCCATATCTCATACTCAATCCTAGGCTGTAAACACCTGAGTCTTACAACCACCCAATTAAATCTATCTCGAGTGAGACTTCACAGTGAATTCTGTGTACTGCATTGCCTTTTGGTTTACCAGAAGGGCCAATAGTTTAAGGCTTTGTTGGTACCCTGAAAGATATCAACCGTGGGTCAACAATGAAGGTAGTAGGGAAGAAAAATTCAAGAAAACCAACAAATGGTTTTGTCACCGTGTTAAGAGGAATAAGAGAGGATTGAGTAGATGAGATAGAATTCATGAGAAAAGAGTGAGGGAAACCATAAGACCGCTGAGCCATTAGAAGGGAATGTTGAGACCATGGAACCCCATGAAAGTCGAAATCGAAGGCTGGCTAAGAACTAAAGAGCTATAGTTTTCCTAGAAAGACAAGAGAAACCCTAACATCACACCTCACAAATATCTGGATAAATACGTGTTTACAGATTTACACAAAGTCTTTTTCTATGATTTTCCCCACCTATTGTAGGAGTGGATAATAAGGTTGAAAGATAACCATGCGATGAACCAGATCCGACAACTAGATTGGACCCCGGTACAAGTTGAACAGTTACAACAGGTGAACAACAAATTCACCCGCGTAGTCAATTTTTTTCTTGACAGTATTGTGGCGGGCTTCATCATAGAGTTTGCAGTTGACACAGGGAAGTCATACAATGCAGTAGATAAGTAATTTCTACGCAGACCCCACGGAAGGTACATTCGATCACTGTATACTTCTATTAAAATACTGCTATATAACAAAGGTGTAATGACAATGGAATTAGACAGCTAGACTTCCCTGCGTGCATGGGAGAAGGGGGGAAGCAATGATAGAGAGAGTACAGATGGATGAAGGTGAGGATAAAGGTAAGAAGGAGGAGAAATTCTTGGACCCGATCTTGATGGATGACGACCAACTTAAGTGGATCTTGGCATCATCAAGAACAACGCGTAGCGGAGTACCTTACCAATATAAGGTGAATACCAAGAAGAGAGTCGTAGCCATGAGGGAGGGCTTGGAAAATGATGAGGAAGAGGTAGAGGATATTTGGGTTGTGGAGAAGATTGAGGAAATCCTACACACAACCTATGAGAGGAAAACAAGAGGCCCAAGAACCGGAGGAGAAGATAGCCATCCTTTCTACATTAATGTCAATGTGGAACCCATAAACCCATGTGCAACCAATACACCAAAGAGAATGCCACCATTTAGACAACCAAAGTTCGGAGGAAGTCTGATAGTAAGAAGTACATCTACCGCAGGAGAAACAACTGGAGGAGCCAGTTCAGGAAGCACTAATCAAGTATCTACACCACACGGTGGAGGTAGTAGTTCAGTATTTAGAATGGCAGGACACGATCCCACTATCAAATTACCATAATTTTGAGGAGAAGAAGCATAATACCCTGAGAAGCATTTGTTCATTTGTGCAAAGATCTGGGAGGCAAAACAGATCACTAATGAAGATACCAAACTTACGCAACTAGCGATCAGACTAAGAGACCATGCACTATACTGGTACATGAGTCTAGACATGAACAATACCCTTGGGATGACGAGGATACTGGCAGACATTAAGAAGATACTGATTAATGAGTTCCAGAAGCCAAGCTTAGAGGATCAATATACGAACGAGATGATTGAGATAAGATAGAAATCAGGAGAGTCTGTATGGGAGATTGACCAGAGATTTCAGTGACTGAAGGGGAAGTTAAAATACCTTATGACCGAGATGCAGCACCAACACCTGTTTTTCAATTCCCTACTCCCACACCTAAAATATCCCTTATCACAATAGAAGTTTCAGATGCAGGTTGAGGCTCTATAGACATCCTTTCAACTAGAAGAGAACTAGTACCAGCAGATGGACCCAAATATTGAAGAATTGAAGGAGGATTTGAAGAACCTAACATTTCAGTTGAACCAAAATAAGAACAAGGACAAACGAGAAGTCGTTTGGTGCACCACATGCAGGAAAAAAGGACACCACAATAATGAATGTCCAACATTCGCGTAGTATATGGCAACATGCATGCCAAACCCACTACCACAGGGAAGATTATGGTGCGAAATATGCAAGAAATTGGGTCATGATCCTTACCACTGCATGATGATGTAGAAGTACCAGACAGTTCCAAAGAATTCTTATTTCACCTTCTGTAAGTCAGTGGGCCACGACGAAAAAGATTGCAAAACTATGGAGTTGATGCGGAAAAGAACATTAGATGCATATAGGGTACAGGATGGAATGATTACTGGGAAAGAAACTCCATAGTTCAATCAATCCCCAGCTCCATACAACACTGCACAACAATAGTAAAATACTACGCAACAACCATACAATAACGCACAGCCGCAGTACAACCCGACGTAACCCCAGTATAATATCACGCAGTATAATCAGGGACCGCAGTACAATGTGCCGAGAGGGGACCAAACATGCTATTGAGGAGGAGGACAAGCCAGAGGAGGCTTCGAACGTGGCAGAGGACCAGTCACATGTCACAACTGTTAGAAACCAGGACATTACGCATGGGAATGCCCACTGCCCCCAACGACTTGTATGTATTGTCACGCATCGGATCACGAGACAGAGGAATGCCTAACACTATTAGTAAAGATCCAGGAAAAGAGGAACTAGAACAATAAGAATATTCAATGGATTTTAGCCGAAGCAAGGGAGGATGGACGAAACATCAATATAGTCACTCGTGGAGGAATGAAGATAGGAAATGACGCAGTCCAACAGGAACCCACACAGAACCAATGGGTAAATAAGAACACCGAACCAAGAAAGAAGTTCGATGCGCCCAAAGAAAAGGATACTTTTAAGGAAGCCAGACAATAATTTCAAAAGGTGGACACAACGTCGACTTCCACTGCACAACCATCCCATGAAGCCCCAGAATACGAAATGCTGCCATCATTGGATCATACCAACGGATTGCCACCCAATGGACAAGTAAGTACTATCAAAGAATTTTTGCAATCATGCATAAAAATGTTAAGTGATCCTTCATCTGTGAAAAAATTTCAAAACATCCTAGAGAAATGTAGCAGCGAGACAGAACCAAAGCTAGAACCGAAAATTGTCAATCATCTACACACAAGAAGAAGAACAAGTAGGGAATTTAGGTTGAATGCTAACATTGGGGATTTCAATATGGGAGACATCATACTGGACCTAGGATCCGAAGTGAATGTGCTACCCAAGAAAACCTGACAATGCATGGGAGAGCCAACATTGGGATACTCAAATGTCCAATTAAAACTAGAAAACCAACATAGGGTCCTACCAATAGGGAGATTGAAAGGAGTAGCAATAGATCTTGATGGAGTGCGCACTAAAGAAGACTTTGAAGTCATCGAAATAGTAGATGGCACAACACTGTACCCGACACTACTTGGTCTAGATTGGGTGTTTGACAACTAGACCATAATTAACTTGAAGACAAGGAAAATGACATTTGAATCCAGAGATTACAAGGCCATAGCACCACTAGATCCATCAGAAGGGGAGAGGTTCATATAACCCACTTGCCTGGACTTAGAGGATATTGACCAGTTGTACAAAACAATTGTGTGTGAGGAGGATTACGTAAACCCAACTGCAGACGTGTTACTCATTTGGCGCATCATTACTTCATGCACAACAGATTAAAACACCAGGCTAGAAAACTGGCGGCAGAGACTACACGAACTATCCACGAGAAGATGTGCCAGAATAGATCGCGTAGTACAGTGGATAGGCATAGAAATCACAGAACCACCCAGTTTCCACAGGCTAAACGATTTGGAAACATTCTTGACACAATATGAAGATGAAGTATTAGAGAACCAAAGGATACTGGCACTGGACTTAGCACTCAAGTCCACACCCGCAAGATGGTGGGGCATACACAAGGAAACTATCACAAACTGGTACCAATGTAAGCGGTTACTGTGCATAAGGTTCGACGCAGAACAAAAAAACAACAAACAACGGAGATATGAAGGACTAGGGACACCAAAAAAACACTTTGAGGAGTGCGAAATGCTGTGGAAAATGACACCACCAGAGGAATGGCCTCACCACTTCATTCACACATTAGAGGGCATGCCAGTGAATTGGTATATAGATCAGGACTGTGCAAAGGAACTACAACATGGACGACATTGCAACAAAAAATTACCATCACTTTCTCATTCGAGCATGAGAACCCCAACATAGATGCAACCCTGAAAAGGATCAGAGGATTCATATTCATTGAAGAACTGGAAATATAACTTATTACCGAAGAACAACAGTGAAATAAGTAGACAGTTAAGGAACTACTTTCATGTTACCATGTACAGGAGGAAGCACCAGATGAAGATGACCTGCGCGACATCTAGATTGAAGAAGTAGAAAGAGAAAGAGATGTGAAGGGACCACACATAGAATCCTAAGTTATTTCTTCACCAATCAAGGTAAATAAAGTTAACATCGGAATAGATGAACATCCCAAATTGGCCAGCATTGGAGATGACTGGGAGGAGCCAACAATAGAAAGCATCACAGAGTTGTTACGCGAGTATAGCAACTTGTTCCCTACAACATTTACAGAGATGAAGGGCATAGAAGGAGAACTAGGAGAGATGAAGATACCTCTCAAACCTGAAGTGAGACCAATTAGACAACAACCATATAGACTGAACCCCATATATAAACAAAAAGTTAAAGAGGAGATCGACTGGATGCTTGAAGTCGGCATAATCGAACCAGTCGAGGAATCAGAATGGATAAGCCCGATGGTTGTACAGGACAAGAAACAAGGAAGAGGGATTAGGATATGTATTGACTTGAGGAAGTTGAATGATGCATGCCTACACAACCCATTCCCTACACCGTTCATGGATGAAGTGTTAGAGAATGTGGTGGGACACAAAGCTTACTCATTCACTGATGGATTCTCAGGCTACCATCAGATCAAGATAACACAGTAGGATAGATACATGACAACGTTCGCGACAGAATGGGGATCTTATCAATATACAATCATGCCATTTGGACTGAAGAATGCACCAACAATATTCTCCAGAGTGGTTATCACAACATTCAAAGAATTCATTCATCATTTTCTCAAAGTATACTTGGATGACTGGACAATCTATAGTCTATTGAAAAACCATGTGGAAGTTTTACGCTTGATGCTAGAACAATGCAGACAATGTCAAATATCCCTAAACATAAAGAAATGTATATTTGGAACACCATTTGGGATACTATTGGGCCATATAGTATGAAAACAAGGGATATTGGTCAATCCGACAAATATTGCATTTATCGTTAATTTACCAGCACCAAAAAAATTATGTCAGCTACGAGGGATGTTAGGACACACAAGATACTACAAGAAATTCATCAAAGGATATGCGTAGATCACAACACCAATGGAGAAATTGCTAAGAAAGGATACAAAGTACCAATGGAACAATGAGTGTCAACACGGTCTGGATACTCTGAAAGAAAATATGGTCATTGTACTGATATTAGTATTTCCAGACTAGGGAAAGACATTCCATGTGCGTGTAGATGCATCAACGATAACAATTGGAGCTATCTTAGCGTAGCTAGGAGCAGGAGACTTGGATCACCCGATAGCGTTTGCAAGTAGAAAACTATTAGACTCAAAACTGAATTATAACACGACGGAAAGAGAAGGCCTAGCTATGGTTTACGCACTGTAGAAGTTCAGACACTACCTATTGGGAAAACATTTTAAGATGTTTATAGATCACTCAGTCTTAAAATACCTAGTCAACAAGCCAGTGTTGGGGGGGATAATCTGTCGATGGTTACTGTTATTTCAAGAATTTTACTTCGAAGTAATAGTCAAACCAGGAAAACTGAATGCAGGACCTCACCACCTATCACAAGTCACAAATGGAGAAGAACCCACGAAATCATAAGACAACTTTTTGGATGCCTATTTATTCTTAGTACAGATTGCTAATAACTAATTTGCAGAGATCATCAAGTACTTGAGCACAGGTACCGCACCACAAGAATATACCACTGCATAGAAGAAGAACCTGGTATTTTGCACAACCGACTATCAACTGATCGTAGGACATCTATATAAAATGGGTGCAGATAGCATTTTATGAAGGTACGTGCTAGAGCAGGAACGACCAAGAATTTTAGAAGAATCCCACAAGGTATTGGCAGGAGGAAACTATGGAGGAAAATCTACCGTGTAGAAGGTACTTCGCGCAGGATTATGGTGGCCAATGATTCAGAGAGACTTGAAAGAGTACTGTCAGGGATGCGATGTCTGTCAAAGGGTAGGAAAACCCAACAGAAGGGACGAGATGCTGCTACGACCGGAAGTGACATTACAGGAATTTGATAAATGGGCAATAGACTTTTTGGGACCAACTAACCCACCATCCAAAAGAATAGGGGCATGATACATTATCGCCACGACAAAATACCTAACAAGGTGGGTAGGAGCCACACTAGTAAAAGACTGTAGTGCAGAGACAACTGAGCACTTCTTATTTCAACAAGTGATTACTAGGTTTGGGTGCCCAAGAGTCTTGATGAGCGACCAAGGCACACATTTCATAAATAGCACCATTCGCACGATGCTCGAAGAGTTTAAATTTCACCACCAGAAAAGCACACCATATCACCCATAGATGAATGGCACAGTAGAAGCCTTTAACAAAATTCTAGAGAATGCACTGACAAAGATCTGTAACATCAACAGAGACAACTGGGACCTCAAATTACCAGTAGTATTATGGGCGTATAGAATGACATGGAAGAATTTGACAGGGAACACACCATTCAAACTCGTCTATGGCCAAGAAGCGGTAGTGCCATTAGAATTTCTAGTACCCAGCTTACGCGTAGCAGCTATCACACAAATGAAAGACTGCGGCGCAATACAGGAAAGAATGAACCAACTGTTAGCAATGGAGGAAGACCAAATATTGGAAGGATTCCATCAACAAGTGAATAAGGCCAGAGACAAAGCATGGCACGATCGACACATTAAGAAGAAAACTTTCAAGGTAGGAGATCTAGTATTGCTCTATGACAACAAATCATTTCAGTACATAGGAAAGCTGAGAATGCATTGGTTAGGACCATACGAGGTCAAATATGTAACAGACGATGGAGATGTATAGTTAAGAGATTTAGCAGACGTATACCTCAAAGGAATGATCAACGAGAGCCGATTGAAGCTGTATAAGCACATTCGCTACGCGGTGGGTGGTCGAATGTGCTTATACAGNAAAGCCACAGGAGGCTCAAAAGACGAATGTAGTAAAGGCAAGAAAAATGGTTACATGTCAAAGAAAAACGAGCGAGAAATGAAAAGTCGGCAAAAGAAGGATGACAGGACAACACTAAGCGGAATTAAGGCACGACAAGGACTGATGGAACATCAAATTAAACACACCAACTGGAAACAAAAAAGTAAGTGTAATGGAAAGTATGAAACTGTCGCAGATGCATTGAACCCACAGTTATGGTGCATTAATCGGATCATGGAGGAAGCATCCTCGATAAGATCCATGACAAGCCCATACAACACGTGAGCATGGAAGCAACTTGTCTATTTGTGAAAGGAGAATAGAGAGAGAGTAACAACAACTCGAACAAACAGAGTGAGACCACAAAGCTCACCACAGTCCTCCAAATTCAGAAAACGTTTGACACTCACCACTATGGCACCATCGAAGTCCGTCGAACCATGCCAGACATCCAGACCGACCAAGGTTCAAACTAGGTCACGAGGACTGCTGGAAGAAAACGAGCAACAACAACCGGAGATTGTCGATATCAATTGGATCCCATCCCTAGAGATACCACTGGTGAACTCTACACCAATACTGGAGGAGATTCAACAGCCACAAGTAGAGGACCTGAAAGAGGACACGCCAACAACACTACAGGAACCTCAAAATGAGGAAGCGGAAACCCAACAGGAAGTGCAACCAGCAAGCACTCAACCAACCACAGAAGGTAATGAAACGGCAAAAACCCGAGGATTAGAGGGTCAAGAAGATGCGTTGCAGGTACCCAGCCTAGGTCAACCAACATAAGAGACCATGTGAACTACCTCAGCTTGGATAGAATGGCTCACTGGGGAGCAACCAGGAGTTGTTGGAACTTCATACCAACCACCACAGCAGGAAGACAAAGTTCTGATACCGAGCTCACCCTGCAATAAACTGACAGTATAAATTGTGCTACCACACATACCAGAGGGAGTACAGGTACAGCCGCAGCTACTGGGTCATGTCGGGAAGCCCAAGTATTCTGACCATGATGTATCAGATGTAACCAAGTACCTGGAACTTGCGCCGAGGGTTTTTATGCAGAACATAGTGGTAAACTAACTTGGAGAAACGATCAACCGACCACATTAGTGGGAAGTTGGACTGGACAGAACGGGCATTTTAGGGTTTCTGAAACTTTCGCATTTCGGTAGAGGCCAGTACATGATAGCATGTGTTAAGCAGCTGTTAGAAGTCATGCACAGAGGGGATATATGGTTGGATAGACCCATCCCCATAATTGTTGATATTATCACGCAGATAACAGGACTACACAGTCGGGGTATGGATCTCACGTTGTTTCTGGATGATAAATCGAAGGAGAAATCATTAGCTGAGGAAACGAAGAAGAAATATGGTACCACCAGGGGAACAAGAGGCATTATAATCAAACGGATCAACAATGTGACGACACAATTGAACTCAAAGATCTTCGCTTGTAAACTATTAATAAAATTTTGCAAGGACAAAGTACCAGCAGGAGTTATCGCAGTTGCAACTCAGTGCATAGAAGGCACATTCGTGAGCTGGGCACCTTATCTATTAAACTTGTTAGGACTTCAAGGATGTGAAATACCTCGGTACAGAATTTCATTACTCATGGCTATTCACCCTCATAGCCTTCATGGGATGGCGAGAACTAGAGTATGTAGTGTTTGCTACTAGACCACAGCCAGCGGAAGTGATGTATTTATTATTGAGATCCAGGCCATAGGCCAAGCATAAGAGGGAAAATGGACTCATCTTTGAAGCATACCTATGGGACATATAAGAAGCTATTAGTCGATCATGGAGAATAACACTAGAGGTTGTCGTGCGATATGGGGACATCGTTAACTTCTGGGCTACACGTCAAGCCATGTGGATACAACCAAGACATGATCCATATAAATAGTGGCTACCGATGCGATACTGCATCACATAAGGTGATATAGACATGGTCATCAGTGAATGGCCTGATGCATGGAGGATCCCATCCATTCCCTAGGAAGTATCGGAAGGATCCGCAGAAGGAGAAGCAATGCAGGCGGAAACACAACCTCCGAAAATCCCAGAGCCCAAGAAACCAAGGACGGTCCAAAACAAGTCGACTCAAGAAAACTAAGGGGAAAAACCGATAGGGACCCAAAAGGGGCAGAAAGAGACCAATGAACAGCCAAATCAAGCTAAGGGAGCGTAGGAGACCGCCCCAAATCCCAACACATAGGAACCAGGGGGAACTAAGAGACCAGTTGTACAAGTAGTAGGTGTGCACAAGAAATCAAAGGTGCAACAAGAATTATTGGACTATATGATCACGGAGGACGATGGAGAAATGATCTCCAGAATGGTCCAGGATTATCTAGCAGAAGACTTTGATCACACAGTGCATCAGAGGGATAAACTACAAAAAGAGCTGGCATAAATGGGATAGCTCCTCAGGACACTCGGTGAGGCCCAGAGAGAAAGTAGCAGTAGAGGCATAGATTCGTCGACAACAAAAACCAATGAAAGAGTGGAGGTAGAAGAATGAGACCCAACCCTCCCAATTCCACACACACACACAATGATCTACATAAAACCGAGCATGCTACGAATGGATGAAATAGTGGGACAAAAACCACTGAAGGATTTGGACCACATCCAATTGGTCTTGACACTGATGCCATCAAGGGTACTGCACAAATTGCAGGTTAGCATCGACCACGAGATGCAGTCTCGGGCACATAAAAACTTAGTCAAGCTACAGAAAGAAACAAAGAAGTGAGAAGTGCTGGAAAAAGAGTATGAGCATGCCAAATCTGAAACTCAGACAGAGATAGAACGCAGGAACAAATTGGAACACGAAGTAGGAGAAATTTTTGGAAAACTTCCAAGAACCGCGGAAGGAAACGAACTCCTAGCCGTAGAAAAGATCGACCAAATTGCACAGGAAATTGCTCGATACCAGAAGGAGATCGAGGATATCTGAGAACAACTGACACCAACAACTCTACCATCAGTAAAAGAGCAAAGGAGGAAGGAAGCAACAATGAAAATATGGGAGATGGAGAAACATGTTATCACATCAGTTGAATTGCTTGAGAAATAAGCGCAACTTTGGACAAGATAGGAGGAGGATCCACAGGTTCAACGTCAGGACAAGGAAGAGGAAAGGATCAATGCAGTGATCCAAGAACTCAAAAAGAGTAAAAAGACCATACCAATCCCAGAACGCGTCAAGGGGATGCAAGAGCTGAAGAAGATGCAGGCAGAACTTATCACTTCAAAAACACAAAAACAAGAGTGTAATGCTCAAATAGAACCATTATAGGAACGTCTAGTAGAAGTACTCACACAACATAAGAAGCTAGAACAAAGATGGAACAGACACAGGTAGAATGTGCAGGATTACTGAGCGACGAACTGGCAGTTCAGGTAGTGGATACCATTAAGGAGAAGACCGTGCAGGCACTGATAAAAACAACAGAGTTGAGGAAAAAGTTCCAGATGATCACCGAGGAGATCGATGCAACTCAGAAAGACTAGGTGACTCGGGATGAGTCACATGTCAGTGTTGGTAGATTGTTGGCAACAGGCCTAAGTGGGAAAGAAAGCGTGCACAAAGAAGAATGACAACTGGAAGAGTAATCGTGGGAAAGAAAGCATGCACAAAGAAGAATGACAGCTGGAAGAGAAATCATGGGAAAGAAAGCGTGAAAGAGGAAACCGACAAATGGTAAGAAGCATAGAACGCACGCATGCAAGAAGGAGGTGACAGCTGGAAGAAAGCAAAGAACACATGCAGAGAAGGAAGACCTAACAAAAGTAGGGTTAGGGTTTTTGTATGGTTTTGTGTGAATGGATGAAGAGCCCGATAGATATAAATATAGATATGCAGGTATCATAAGAGAGTTCAGTTCAATTATTTTTATGTAATGTTCTTGATTAGAAGAACTACTTTTGTAAAGCGATTGAGCTAGAGAGGAGGAGAGAAGGTAGATCTTGAGGATTAGATCGCAGGCCGAGGAGCCTAGTGAGATGTAGTTCGCCTTATAGAGATATTACCCATCTGAGGAGAATTGTAAGCGCATGGCATGAGATTGCAGAACTACCATAATAAGAGAGCCAAGAGACAAATATTTTTGGACGTATCCCAGGAGGGGGTGAACCATAGTAATACATGTGTAATGTGATGAATGCAAACATATCTTTGTCATACTTTTAGTAGTTAAACACTGTGTGCAATGAATGAATGAGTTATTATATTGCTTGGTTAATTGTTGTTGGGATATAATGAAAAGATGTCGTGGATGTTAAAATATAAAAGAGAATAGAAATGGTTCGTAACACAAGTTAGAATAAATGGCTTAGAATATAGATCCCGTATCTCTCACTCAATCCTAGGTTGTAAACACCTGACTCTTACATCCACCCATTTAAATATATCTCGGGTGAGACTACGCAGTTCATTCTGTGTATTGCGTTGCCTTCTGGTTTACTAGAAGGGTCGATAGTTTTAGGCTTTGTTGGTACCCTGAAAGATATGAACCCTGGGTCAGCAACGCAAGTAGAAGGGAAGAACAATTCAAGCAAACCAAAACCCTTTGATGTTGAGGTCATGGTACAAAGAAACATAACATAGATTGTGAATGTATTTGCACAATGCCACTTGGTCTCCAAAAAAATTCTTGGTTGGATGGAATGGAATGTGTTTATGGAATGTGTATTTTTGGGTGAATTTGGCAGGTTTCTATTCTTAATTCGAGGCAAAGAAGGTTTTGGGGGATGAAAATATTGTACAATAAAGGGTTTGCAAAATATTCCATAATGTTAGTGGTTTTCTTTACACTGTTTCTTAGGGTTTGGAAGTTTCTGTTGTCAATTGTGATATAATAATCACTGGGATAGGGTTTCATACGTCAAGTTTTGGTCCATGGAAGTGGATATTGTAAGCAATATTTTAACTTTCTTTTGTCCGATTTTGCAATCAAGGCTTGTGCTTTTGGGGAAAAAGAAGGAAAGGGAAAAAGGTAAAAATGACCCCAAACTTGCTAATGATGAAGCTCCCTCAAACATCACTAAACAAAAATTAACTACTACCAAGAAGCACATAGAGAACAATTATAAAGCTCAAATGGAGAATTTGCACCAACGCAAAAAGAGGTGGGGTTTCAAAAACATTATTTGTATTTTCATTTTCTTTTTATTAATTTCATTATGATGAATTTGTTAATTCATTCTAAGAATTATATTCTGAATTTCCTTTGGCAATGCTTACATGTACACTTACATGTATGAAGGCCACATGATGGAAAAATACTTTTAAATAAAAGGATTATGACAAACATCATGAATTTTTTAGGAATATTGAAGGGCTTAGTTCTATTTACTGTAAATAAAATGTCATGCTCTTTAATCCCATTGAGACTGTAAAAGGGCCTCCAACAAATATTTTTTTAAGAAGAAAAAGCTATATTAGAATATAGTTAATTTACAAATGCAGAGCTCAAGTCTACAATTGTAGTGAAATTCTTCTATTCTATTTCCATGTCCTGATAAAATAGATAATTTACAAATGAAAATCCTTGGGGCTATAATTGCAGTGAAATTCTTCTATTCATTCTCTCTATTGTGATTAAAACCTTGTCTAATAGACTAATATTATCCTAATCACTATGCCATAGACTCAATATTGCACACAGATATAAACATATAATTGCCACAATATAGATACAAAGAAAACTGGCTAGACAGGGACAAAACTATTAGATGAAAAGTGTAACATCCCGCTCTGGCGCACTGAGCGAACTTATTTTTTGAGGACACTTGCTCGCAAGTGATCCGGATTATTATGCTATTAAAACATTTGATTTTGATTATGAGGCGTTATGAGTTGATGACCTGTTGTTTTACTGCATTGACATAGACAGGTGCTATTGACTCGGTTTTATTGAGTGTGCAGGATTTTGTACCTCGAGGATGTAGAGGCATCAATGGAACCCCTTTGACTCTGGATTGAGTTGGGGAGTGTACCATTGGGGTTTGATTGTTTTATTGCAATATTAGTGCATCTGATTAGATGATATGATATGGATATATTATGACATGATTCATTGATGATGCAAGCTGACGATAGCTTGCCGACCAGACTCACATGTGGAGTAAAGGGGTCATGCACGACTACTATAGAGGTTGAGGGAGAGGTGTGGACAACATCCCTGCCACAGCCTACTAGCACTCCCGTTGTGGCTTGAACTGTAGGTTAACGTTTACCTAGTTTGAGAGGATCCACGATCCTCTGAGGCCAGACTACGACAGTCGCTCACGATGATTCTAAGGGGCGCGCAATAAGGTGGGGGCCTTATTCCTTAGAGGCCCTTAGTCTCCCACAAGTTCACCCAGTGGAGTATTGACTCCAGGGTTTTTTTATGTCTACCAACTCAGTCAAGAGGCAAGTGGCACCCTTAGAGAATGTGGTTCATCCTGAAGGGCACGTTGCGCAAGGGAATAGATGAGGCGAGTGGCACCCTTGGAGTACCTAGTGCATCCTGAAGGGCATGTCACGTTGTTAATGATAAATGAATTAACCTAGACGACCTTAGGATGAATAACGTGATAAGAATTTTTAAAACAATTTCCATAATAAAATGTTGCCCAACATGAAAATTTAAGGTCTAGGTCTAAATTATCCT
>ML803085.1:46312-64456 GCA_009831015.1 Picea engelmannii
AAAAACAACATAAATAATAATTATAGTCTTCATTAAATCTTGTAACAAGAAGGGGGTAAGCAATTTAAATGATTCATAAAAATCTGTTAGGGTAAAATTTAAAAAGGGGAAATAATTGTTTTATTATTTTATGATAATTTAAAATTATTAATTAAAAAGGGAAAATGGAAAAAGGGGGTTAATTTCTACACCTGCCAATTTGAGTCCTAAATGAAAAGGGGGAAAGAGGGAAATCTAAAATATTTAGGAAACTAGGAAAAGAGGGAAACATAAAAAGAAAAGGGAAAGACAAGGGAAAAAGTAGAAAGTCAAACTTAGTAAGGTATCTATCATTAAGAACTTTCTAATTTAAAACTGAACTAGCAAATTAATATTGGGGAAAGTCATTAAAACCTGTAAGAGAATTTGGGGACACCTAGGAGCGATTCTAGGAGTGACTCTAGGTGGGTGAGAGAAATAAGGGAAATTAATTAATTAAAGAAATTAATTTGTGGAGGAATGAAGGGGATGGGTGACACTTGTATGGGGGGGATTTTTAGGATATAATTTTTAAAACTTTAATTAAATGATATTTTAGGAAAGTAAGGGACTTCGAAAATTTATATAATGAAGGGAGGAGAAGGATGAAGGATCTCTTCGCTTTGTGTAACGTTACGCTGCAGAAATCTCTACTTGACTAACTTAGCTTGTGGGAGTTGGGACACTCAGCTCGGTGAGGAGTGGTAGCTCGACTTTGCAAGGTGAGCTGGGAGCTAGCTGAATCTTTGGATAGCGTGTGTGGCCCCTTTGTGGCTCGGGGGGCTAAGGGGGAAGAAGAGTAACCCTAGCACTGGCTGGGAGGTACCAGTGAAGTCTCGTCGGTCGGCAAGGAGTTGCTTGGAGCACACGGGACGTCAAATCAGAGCGGGTGATCAGGAAACCGTACGCTTTCTTCATTTTTGTATGGTAGATGTTGTAGGATTTATGCTTTGGATCTGCATGTTTATTGGGCAAGTAAACTAATTGTCTAGATGGATGACTGGATTTTTTTCATAGCCTAGCTCGATGATTGATTGACTCCCATGGCCTTCGTTTTCCCACATGTCTTGACCGCCCTGGGGTGTTGATTTTGATCACTGTGGTTGTTTTGCCTTTCATCCCTATCTCATCAGTCCTTGCCTGAGCAATCGTCCAGGAGCTTGATCTATGGTCGTCGCTTCGACGTTTATAGACCTATGGATCTCAATGCCATGCTTTTCTGTGTGAGGATGACGAGGGAAGGATGTTCTTGTCAGTTGTCTACCTCTGATGGTTGTCCTTGGTTGATGGTTCGAATTGCGCCTTGATGTGATTATATAACTCTTCCAGTTGATTGCTGGCAAAGTTTCTCTTCATCCTTGGCTTTTTTTTATCTTGTCGTGGTCTCGTTTTTACCCCATTTTATTTTATATCTTGATGGATCAATTCTTGCCCTGCATTTTTATTCTTGGATAAACTATAAATCTGCGTTGTGTATAGATGGATAAGTTTTGACCCTGTGTGGTTTTGTTTGGTTGGGTATGCTGTATCTATATGCTTTACTTAAAGGTGATTCGTCTTGTCTGTTTCCTGTTCTTTTTCTAATACAAATTTTATAATTAAATCTTCTACAAAATATGATTTAAACTTTTTTGATATGTCTGAATGTTTGAATATACCGATAAGAGCAGCCTGGGTCGAAGTTAAAGGATTAGATTAATATTCTTAGCAGGTCTGTAAATGCGAAAGAAACCATTCTGTTATTGAAATTCTGTGTATTTACATGACCCCATGGTGGTGATTGTTGTTAATATGATACTGTCAAATCTTACTTACCTTGGTTTGTCTACGTGGGATTTGCTGAGTGTAGGAAGTTTTTATTGTTATTTGATTGGTCGAATAAGCTAAAGGTGTTACAACTTAAACCAAAATTTAAGAAGTATATATTATAAATAAAGTTTAGAAAGTACTTATTAGATTTTACTTGTCTGCATGGGGTCTCCTAAGTTCGGATTCCGGTTTTATGGACTCTGGGACTGTAAATTTTCATTTTAAATAAGAAACAAATCTTGAACTGGTGATATTCTCCTAGAATCCTGTGTAGACTCGTTGGTGTAAGATCTAACATTGATGACAATCCTCTCTGCAAGCTCTTGCCTTCTCTATTCACATATTTATGTGGATTTGACTTATGGACACATATTCTTGTACTGCAACCTATTTATGATATTAATTAATGAGAAAGATCTGACACAGATCCATCGATTGCATCATTCACAAGGGTATGGACATCTAGAGTCTTTTTCAGCAAAAAAAAATTTATTTGCCTTGAAGCGTCACAGGCGTCCGACTCTGTGGTTACCTTCTCCACGTCTTGTTGACCAATTGGGGCCTGCGTTCTTCTAGACTTGTTGCAAAGTTTACCTGTTCCCGAAGGTGAATCTACCTGCCCCTTGACTACGATTTTCCTTTACTTAGGCTCGAATTTGATAGGTCACCCCAACCTCTTTGCATACTGATTATTTATTACCCAATTTTCACTGTACACAGACTTAAATTATTTACTGTTGCACAGATTTCAATACCTCCAAATTCCATTAAAGTTAACTGCGTTTTATTTTTTAATGACCACAAGTTTCCTTTTAAGAATTGCCTTTTTAGATGACTGCTATTTTTATTTTTATGCTTTTAAATGCATTGAATCCACTGCCAGCCATATGCTCTTGGAGTGAAATCTAAATATTTTACCGTGCCTGTGGTTATGGATTCCCGGTTAAGTTGGAAGAAGGGTATTCATAGTGTCTGCAATATTAATGAATGGTAGTCACTAATTGCATGATGACAGGCAAATTTATATCTTTAAATGCGCAGTGACCTGCTCTATTGCAACACGTCTTTGTAATACATATGATTAAATGATTATGTATTGAATGTATTTCGATTAATTCTTTGATCATATTTGATTGTATATCTATGTTATATATTGGATTAAGTGTTATAATTTCAAGGCATTACCGTAATAGTTGTAGTGATTTAATGTTGCATATCCTTCAATTAAATCACTGTGATATTCTATTGAGTTTTAAATCCTAGCATCAGATCTTTCATTTCAGGTAGTGATCATTTAGTGGAATGGTAATTTTTAGTAATTAAATGATATATATGTTAATCAAAAGATTGTATTATTCCCTTAGGTTTGAATGCCTAGCCTCTGATCATTTAGTGGTATGACTAGATATGATGATTAAATGCTATATAGTAATAATTGTTAACGTCTTACATGTCTTTCCAACTAGATTTGCACTTAAGATTAATTTGATGATACGTTGATGACCAAACTATGATTTAGGATGCTCACTTGACACGTTTTTTTTTTAATGTTAAATTTTGAATGTGATCATAGACCGGTTAGACTGGGTGATTGGTGGGGTCGGGGATGATGTCGTGTGGGTTGGCGTCACCCTTTGCCTTTGTCCTCTTGTGTCTTGTCAACCTTATGTGGGGTAGGTATAGTCTCCCAATCAATATTCAGTCCTTAGCGCGTTGGAGCTTTCTTGAGTCTTGGTCCCTTTTGTTTTTCACCAGGGATTACTGTCGCACCTCTCTTCTGGGGATGGCATGGTTCCTGATGAGGGGATCATGGTGTGCCTTATGGGTTAGCGGTGAATGATATCTTGGTCGAAGTCGGTGCCTACCATGTGAGTGTGGTTGAGCGTCGTATGTTTACTTGGGCGAATGCGTTGGTTGGCGCGCCTTAAGGATCTAGTCTTGTTTGCCAACGTTGTTATGTTAGGAAGGGTAAGTTACCCCTTAGCTTATAGGCATGTCTTGTTGCGTTGGGTAGTTAGTCGTTACTTCTGGTTATGCTGTGCTTGTTGTCCGGTTTCCCTTGTGTCTATGCGTGGCGTTGTAATTTCCTGTTGCCTGGGTTGCATGCTTCTGTTCATCGTCTGGGGTGTGGTCAAACTTTTGTCATCCTTGCCTTTGTGCCCTTAATTCTTCAAAAAAAAAAAAAAAATTGGCTTCGCCCGTGGCCTTATCGATGGGGTTGTCACATATGGTATTAGAGCAAGTTCAACCCAAGACTTGGGATCACTACATATTTCGTTGATATGATTTGAATATAATGTTGTTAATTGAGTTGACATGTATTCGTGCAGGTAATCATGGTTAGAGGACGCCGCAGAGGCAGACGACGGGGTGATAGGGGAGGAGGCACGATGCCTCTAGTAGCATCAATGCCTGAGGGGCCTAACCCCAAGGGAGATGAACAAGTTGTCGGGCAGGAGAAGATAACAGTTGGTGATGTGGTCGGAATGATGAGATCTTTTCAGCGCATGTCTGAGGCACTGATCAGTCGTTTGGACAGAGATGAGGCTAGGGCACCGACACCCCTTGAGGGTCCACCGTGCGCTCCAGTTGGTACTAGTAGCATTCACTGTGAACTTGAGAGGGTAAAATTTCTCGAGTTCTTTGGTGCCCCGGACGGCGCAGCCACCAAGGCATGGTTGGAGAATATGGCGATGTGCTTTGCACTTTGCGACTATACCTCCAACATGAAGGTCTGCATGGCGGTCTTCCAACTGAAAGGAAGCGCTCTTATATGGTGGAAGATGCTCCTACCGCAGTTGAACATGTCCATCGAAGACGTGTCATGGGAACTATTCGAGGAACAGTTCCGAGAGAGATACCTATTAGAGGAATTCATTGAGCATCAACTCAACAAGTTCAATGCCTTACGAGAGGGAGGCTGTATGGTGCTCGAGTATGAGGCCCATTTTATGGAGTTGCTTCGGTATGCTCCGCATCTTAACACGGAGAAACTTAAGGTCAATAGGTTCGTTTTCGGCCTTAATGGAAGCTTACGTGCAAAGGTTAGGATTTTGATGCCTCAAACCTTGCATGATGCCATCTAGAAGGACCTTATAGCAGAGGAGGAGCTTATTAGTGGGGGTCAGAGTAGGACTCCAGCAAGACCAGTAGGGCAGGTGTCATCTGGTGCACAGAAGCATCAGACACCAGCCATACATACACCGGGATATCGTGGCTTCCAAAGGGGATCCACTTTCACTACACCTCAGCGAACGATGCCTCAACAAAGGACACCTTATCGGGGACCACAACATTAGCAATAGTGTCGACCATAGCAGCAACAGTTTAGGCTTGTTCAATAGAATAGACCAGGATTTCAAGCTGGTGGGCCGTCATATTCTACTTTGGGTACGAGGACTACTAGGCCAAAGAAGGGGTGTTGGAAATGTGGGGAGCCACACTATCAACGCAACTTCTTTGTGGAGAGGACTAGACCATTTGGATCAGTTGGATCCACTACTGTGGGAGATTTGGGAAAGGCCCATCGGATTCATGTAGCGGTGAATAACCTCCAGGCAGAGCATTATTTGACTGTGCTCGAGATGATAGGTACCGTCGCTAACCAAACCCTTAGTATTTTGATAGATCCCGGTGCTACAGAGAGTTTCATTTCTGGTGCAGCACTAAAAAGGATTAAGGTAAAGGCAGTCGAACAGGATGAGTTTAGCTTCGTAGAGATGGCCTCGGGAGCCAAACAAAAAGTTGGAGGAAAGGTTACGGGTTGTATCCTTAACCTGGGACAGTTTGTCACCAGGGCCAACCTGTACGTCACAATCTTAGGATCTTATGATGTCGTGATCGGTATGGACTGGTTGGAATTGCATGAGGCGATACTCAACTACAAGATGAAATAGTTGAGCTTGGTTGATGATGAGGGACAAAGATGTGTGATTGTAGGCTGGAACCAGGGAGTTTCCCTAAGGTTCATATCTTCCTTGTAGCTTCAGAAGAGCATGTGCAAGGGGTGCAAGATTTATGCGATCCTTGTGTTAAATGAGAAGGGAGTAGTGGAAGGTCTAGAACACCTTCCGGTGGTGAGAGAGTTTGAGGACATATTTCTGGAGGAGTTACCTGGGATGCCGCCGGAGAGGGAATTGGAGTTTACTATAGACCTAAAACCAAGAACTGAACCAATAGCTAGAATGCCTTATCGGATGTCGACCCCGGAGTTATAGGAGTTGAGAATGCAACTGAAAGAATTGCTGGACCTGAGACTGATACATCCAAGTGTGTCATCGTGGGGTACGCCTATTATTTTCATATGAAAGAAGGATGGGTCATGGAGGCTCTGCATTGACTACCGTCAATTGAACAAGGCCACGATCAAGAATCAATATCCGTTGTCGAGGATTGATGATCTGTTCGATCAGATGAAGGATGCGACGATGTTCTCAAAGATTGATTTGCGATCAGGGTATCACCAGTTATAGATCAAGGAGGATGATGTCCCTAAGATCGCCTTTAAGACAAGGTTTGGACATTACAAGTTTATAGTTTTACCATTTAGACTGACAAACTCCCCAGGGGTATTTATGAGTTTGATGAACGGGGTGTTCCGCGAGTACTTGGACAAGTTCATCCAAGTATTCATTGACGATATTTTGATTTACTCTCGGACGACGGAGGAGCATGACGAGCACTTATGCTTGGTACTACAGTGTTTGCGAGAGAACAATTTGTATGGGAAGTTGTCCAAATGCTCATTTTATCAATCAGAGATTCACTACTTAGGGCATGTCATCTCCGGCAAAGGTATCGTTGTGGATCCAACAAAGGTCGAGGCTATTATAGAATGGCCTGCGCTGATGAATGTCCTGGAAGTGCGTAGCTTCATGGGTTTATCAGGATACTATCGACGGTTCGTCGAGGGATTTTCGAAAATAGCAAATCCGATCACGGAATTGCAGAAGAAAAACAAGAAGTTTGTTTGAACCAAGAAGTGCGCGGAAGCATTTCAGAGGCTCAAGGAGTTGTTGACAACATCACCGATACTAAAGGTCCCTGACATGGACGTGGACTTCTTGGTATGCACTAACGCATCCAAGGAAGGCTTAGGCGGCGGAGTCTTGATGCAAAATAGATGAGTGATTTCTTACATCTCGAGGAAACTGAGAAGGCATGAGGAGAACTACGCGACGCACGATTTGGAGTTGTTAGCCATCATATATGCCTTGAAGGTTTGGACACACTACCTTGTTGGACGAAAATTTGAACTAAAGACTAACCACTATGGACTACAACACATCTTTATGCAAAGCGACCTGAATGCTCGACAATGATGCTGGTCGAAATTTCTTAGCGAGTACGACTTCGAGATTACTTACATAAAAGGAACAGTGAACCGAGTGGCATATGCATTGAGTCGGAGATCACGCATCTTTTCGGTGCTGCCTCTTCAGACGAATCTACATGAAAATATTCTAACTTTACAGCGTGACGATTACTGGTAAAAAGAGGTTCAAGGGTTTTATCAGACAAAACACAATGATGGTACCAAGATTTGAAGGATTTTCATTTGATAGCAATGGTTTATTGAGGTTTAAAAATCGGATTTACGTACCGCCGAACGACGAGTTGAGGATGTTGATCCTAAGCGAGACTCATAGAGTAGTTTACATGGCTCACCCGAGAGTCACGAATATGAGGTCAGACCTTAAACCCTTATTCTTCTGGAAGGGAGTGAAGGAAAACATAGTCAACTATGTGGCTAGATGTCTAGAATGTTAGCAAGTAAAGGATGAACATAGACACCCAACAAAATTGCTACAGCCACATGCTATTCTGGAATTGAAATGAGAGGTTATTTCGATGGATTTTATTGTTGGATTGCCATTGACGGAAAGGAGACATGACTCGATTTTCGTAGTAGTAGACACTCTAATGAAGAGTTCTCACTTTATTCCTGTGCGTACAGCATATTAGGCACCTGACATAGCTAGAGTTTTCATCAGTGAGATTGTGAGGCTGCATGGTGTGCCTAAGAGGATTATATCCGATCGAGGATCAATGTTTACTGGATGATTTTGGACGAGTTTCTAGGAGGCCTTGGGAACCCAACTTAACTTCAGTACGATGTATCACTTGGAGACTGACGGACAGATCAAACGAATGAACCAGACCTTGGAGGACATGTTGCGCATGTACATGATGGACCAACAAATGCGTTGGGAAGAATTATTTCCACTGGTAGAGTTCACTTACAACAACAATTACCAAAGCACCATTAAGATGGCGCCTTTCGAGTTTCTTTACAGGTGACCGTGTTAGACGCCTTTGAGTTGGGATCGGCTTGAGGATAGGGTCCTAGTGGGACCAGAAATAATCCAAGAAATGGAAGAGAAAATGCAAACAATATTACAAAGGATTAAAGAAGCACAAGATCGACAGAAGATTTATGTCGATGCGCACCATGTCAACCGTAGTTACGAGGTGCGTCTTGAAGGGCACGTCGCACAAGGGAACATATGAGGCGAGTGGCACCCTTGGAGCACCTAGTGCGTCCTGAAGGACACATCACATTGTTAATGATAAATGAATGAACCTAGACGTCCTTAGGATGAATAATGTGATAAGAATTTTTAAAACAATTTCCCTAATAAAATGTCACCCGGGACAAAAATTTAAGGTCTAGGTCTAAATTATGCTAGTGGTAAAATTTTATCTTTTTTAATATATATATATATATATATATATATATATATATATATATATACACACACACACACACACACAAAATAAAAATAAAAACAACATAAATAATACTTATACTCTTCATTAAATCTTGTAACAAGAAGGGGGTAAGCAATTTAAATGATTCATAAAAATATGTTAGGATAAAATTTAAAAAGGGGAAATAATTGTTTTATTATTTTATGATAATTTACAATTATTAATTAGAAAGGGAAAAGGGAAAAAGTGGGTTAATTTCTACACCTGCCAATTTGAGTCCTAAATGAAAAGGGGGAAAAAGGGAAATATAAAATATTTAGGAAACTAGGAAAAGAGGGAAACATAAAAATAAAAGGGAAAGACAAGGGAAAAAGCAGAAAGTCAAACTTAGTAAGGTATCTATCATTAAGAACTTTCTAATTTAAAGCTGAACTAGCAAATTAATATTGGGGAAAGTCATTAAATCCTGTAAGAGAATTTGGGGACACCTAGGAGTGATTCTAGGAGTGAATCTAGGTGGGTGAGGAAAATAAGGGAAATTAATTAATTAAATAAATTAATTTGTGGAGGAATGAAGGGGATGGGTGACACTTGTACGAGGAGGATTTTTAGGATTTAATTTTTAAAACTTTAATTAAATGAGATTTTAGGAAAGTAAGGGACTTCAAAACTCTATATAATGAAGGGAGGAGAAGGATGAAGGATCTCTTCGGTTTGCGTAACGTTACACTACATAAATCTCTACTTGGATGACTTAGCTTGTGGGAGTTGGGACACCCAGCTCGGTGAGGAGTGGTAGCTCGGCTTTGCAAGGCGAGCTGGGAGCTAGCTGAATCTATGGATAGCATGTGTGGCCCCTTTGAAGCTCAGGGGGGCTGAGGGGGAAGAAGAGTACCCCTAGCATTGACTGGGAGGTATTGGTGAAGTCTCTCCGGTCGGCTAGCGGGAGTTGCTCGGAGCGCGCAGGACGTCAACTCAGAGCGGGTGATCAGGCAACGATACACTTTCTTCATTTTTGTATGGTAGATTGTTGTAGGATTTATGGTTGGATTTGCATGTTTATTGGGTAAGTAAACTAATTGTCTAGATGGATGACTGAATTTTTTTCATAGCCTTGCTTGATGATTGATTGACTCCCATGGCCTTCGTTTTCCCGCATGTCTTGACCGCCCTGGGGTCTTGATTGTGACCATTGTGGTTTTTTTTCCTTTCGTCCCTAGCTTATCAGTCCTCGCCTGAGAAGTCGACCAGGAACCTGATCTACGGTCGTCTCTTCGACGTTAATAGACCTATGGATCTCAATGCCTTGCTTTTCTATGCGAGGATGATGAGCGAAGGACGTTCCTATCAGCCGCCTACCTCTGATGGTTGTCCTTGGCTGATGGTTCGACTTGCGCCATGATGCGATTATCTAAATTTTCCAGTTGATTGCTGGTGACGTTTCTCTTCATCCTCGGCTTGTTTTTATCTCGTCGTGGTCTCGTTTTTACCCCATTTTTTTTTATATCTTGATGGATCAATTCTTGCCCTGCATTTTTATTCTTGGATAAACTGTAAATCTGCGTTGTGTATAGATGGATAAGTTTTGACCCTATGTGGTTTTGTTTGGTTGGGTCTGTTGTATCTATATGCTTTAGTTAAAGGTGATTCGTCTTCTCCATTTCCTGTTCTTTTTCTAATACAAATTTAATAATTAAATCTTCTACAAAATATGATTTAAAATTTGTTAATATGTCTGAATGTTTGAATATACCGATAAGAGCAGCCTGGGTTGAAGTTAAAGGATTAGATTAATATTCTTAGAAGGTCTATAAATGTGAAAGGAACCATTATGTTATTGAAATTCTATGTATTTACGTGACCCCGTGGTGGTGATTGTTGTTAATATGATACTGTCAAATCTTACCTGCCTTGGTTTCTCTGCGTGGGATCTGCTGAATGTGGGATTTTTTTATTGTTATTTGATTGGTCGACTAAGCTAAAGGCATTACATCTTAAATCAAAATTTAAGAAGTATATATTATAAGTAAAGTTTAGAAAGTAATTATTACGTTTCACTTGTCTGCATGGGGTCTCCTGAGCTCAAATTCCAGTTTTGTGGACTCTGGGACTGTAAATTTTCATTTTAAATAAGAAACGAATCCTCAACTGGTGATTTTCTCCTAGAATCCTGTGTAGACTCATTGGTGTAAGATCTAGTGTTGATGACAATCCTCTCCGAGTGACCTTGCCTTCTCTGTTCACATATTTGCATGGATTTGAATTTTGGACAAATGTTCTTGTACTGCAACCTGTTTATGATATTAATTAATGAGAAAGATCTGATGAAGATCCATCGATTGCATCGTTCACGAGGGGATGGACATCTAGAGTATTTTTCAGCAAAAAAAAAAGTTATTTGCCTTGAAGCGTCACAGGAGTTCGACACTGTGGTTACCTTCTCCACGTCTTGTTGACTAGTTGGGCCCTGCGTTCTTCTAGACCTGGCCAGCAAAATTTTTGTTGCAAAGTTTACTCGGGCTCGAATTTGACAGGTCTCCCTAGCCTCTTTGCATACTGATTATTTATTACCCGATTTTCACTGTACACAGACTTAAATTATTTACTGTTGCACATATTTCAATACCTCGAAATGCCATTAAAGTGGATTGCATTTTATTGTTTAATGACCACGAGTTGCCTTTTTAGATGACTGTTGTTTTTATTTTTATACTTTTAAATGCATTGAATCCGCTGCCAGCCAGATGCTCTTGGAGTGAAATCTAAATATTTTATCGTGCCTATGGTTGTCGATTCCCGGTTAAGTGGGAAGAAGGGTATTCATGGTGTCTGCAATATTAATGAATGGTAGTCACTAATTGCATGATGACATGGAAATTTATATCTTTAAATGCGCAACGACCTGCTCTATTGCAACATGTCTTTGTAATACATATGATTAAATGATTATGTATTGAATGTATTTTGATTAATTCTTTGATCATATTTGATTCTTTTTCTATGTTATATATTGGATTAAGTGTTATAATTTCAAGGTATTACCGTAATAGTTGTAGTGATTGAATGTTACATATCCTTCAATTAAATCACTATGATATTCTGTTGAGTTTTAAAGCCTAGCATCATATCTTTCATTTCAGGTAGCGATCATTTAGTGGAATGGTCATTTTTAGTGATTAAATGATATATATGTTAATCAAAAGATTGTATTATTCCCTTAGGTTTGAATGCCTAGCCTCTGATCATTTAGTGATATGACTAGTTATGCTGATTAAATGCTATATAGTAATAATTGTTAACATCTTACATGTATTTCCAAGTATGATTGCAGTTAAGATTAATTTGATGGTACGTTGATGACCAAACTATGATTTAGGCTACCCACTTGACATGTTTTTTTTTTAATGTTAAATTTTGAATGTCATCATAGACCGGTTAGACTCGGTGATTGGTGGGGTCAGGGATGATGTCGTGTGGGTCGACCTCACCCCTTGCCTTCATCCTCTTGTGTCTCGTCAACCTTGTGTGGGGTAGGTATAGTCTCCCAGTGAATATTCGGTCCCTAGCGTGTCGAAGCTTTCTTGAGTCTTGGTCCCGTTTGTTTTGCACCAGGGATTACTGTCACGCCTCTCTTCTAGGGATGACATGGTTCTTGAAGAGGGGATCATGGCGCGCCTTATGGGTTAGCGGTGAATGATATCTTGGTCAGAGTCAGTGCCTACCATGTGAGCATGGCTGAGTGTCGTATGTTTACTTGGGCGAATGAATTGGTTCACGCGCCTTAAGGATCTAGTCTTGTTTGCCAACGTCGTTATGTCGGGAAGGGTAAGTTGCCCCTTAGCTTGTAGGCATGTCTTGTTTCATTGGGCTATTAGTCATTACTTCTGGTTATGTTGTGCCTGTTGCCTGGTTGCCTTTGTGTCTATGCATGGTGTCGTAGTTTCCTATTGCCTGGGTTGCATGCTTTTGTTCGTTGTCTGGGATGTGGTCAAACTTTTGTCGTTGTTGCCTTCGTGCCCTTAATTCTTTAAAAAAAAAAAAAATTGGCCTCGCCCATGGCCTTATCAATGGGGTTGTCGCAAAAAGATATTAGGGAAGGTACCAATACCAAACCCTTCTAGAAATCATCAAGTTTTCAAAATTTGTTGGATCAATTTTTGGAAGTCCTCCCACGTGCCCCTCTACTGAGGCTGTATATTTTTATAATAATTTTTATACCATCATCTGCATTTTTTGTCCTCCCCATCTGTCTTTTGCTTCATTTTGTGACTAGCCTTCATACAAAATAGCTCTTTCATCCATTCCATTTCCTCCCTAAATGTTTTTTTTCATGGGTTTAGTTCTCAAATTAGACTCTCAGTAATAAAGCATTTATCAGGAGATCCACAACAAATATTCTTTATTTGCACCAGTCCCTACCCAAAGATACCAAGATTCCACCTGGCCTCCTTTGTAGTCTGCTAACTCCCAAGCAACAAGAAAGACATGTTTCCTACTTCTCAAACTTCATGTATTGAGCATATTTTCTTCTCTTGATGGATGACCTATGGTGAAATTTTCCTCTTCTATTTTACTTCCCACTAACTCTGTTTGCAATATGATTATCTATTGCACTATCCACACCATTATATCATTTCTCCCTTATATTGTTTTTGGGCTTGCGTGGAACATTCCCCGCATAAATTATCATGATCTAATCGACCATGGATTCATCACTCTGATTCTTTAATTTTGATATTACATGTTCATTATACATGTAAATCAATAAAAAATAAGAAGTGTACATCTCTTTTCATAAAAATATAAAAATAAGTTCACAAACAAGATTTTTAGAATTCTTTAATTTTGATATTACATGTTCATTATACATGAAAATCAATAAAAAAAATCAAAAGTGTACATCTCTTTTCATAAAAATATAAAAATAGATTCGCAAACAAGATTTTTACAATTCTTAGTGGGGTTTGGATACTTGGGAGAAGAAATTGGAGTTTAGAGCGAAGATGTGGAAAATGTGGTGTTTTTACTTAAAATTAAGACAATAATTCATAGTCAAATATCAATATTTGAAATTAATAATTTATATAAAGAATTTAACAAAAATAAATATCTAATCATAAAAATAAAATGAATAAACTTTAACCTATTTCATATCATTATTATATTTCATATTTCTTTGCATTGACAACTATAATTGTGGTTTCACGATATTAGTGATATTAGTTTTGTTGTAAGTTTATTAAACTTTTAGAGGAATAAAAAAATTAGAAGAATTATAATGTTTTTGTATTTGGGTTGAAAAATATAGTGGCCATTTCATGAAATTAATGATATTAGTCTTGTTGTACCTCTATTAAGTTTAGAGAAAAATAAAAAAAAATTAAATAAATTGTAAATTTTTGGATGGTTAAAAGATGTTGAACTATGTTGGTATGTTCTCTCTATATTATTAGTCCCCGCCAAAGGTCTAACTATGTTGAACTATGTTGGTATGTTTTGTTTATATTATTAGTCCCTACCAAAGGCATAGGGATTATAGCGATCAAAGGCATAGGGACTATAGCGATCAGTTGGGCATTTACTCGGTGAATAATTTTTCCTTTGAATTTAATTTTCTTGGCATTTCCAAAGTTGAACATACATAGATCTTAATAATAATTTTATTGATATTAAAATGAATTTAAAAAAATTATTTTTTCTAAGTTTCTATTGACTTTCAACTTCAATCCCTTATTGCAGGGATGGGGGCATGCATTAATTGTCGTTGCAGGTCCATATAACTGATGCACTATAGTTGTCAAGTGTTCACATTTTTATTATACGTGTTTTCCCATCGCTATCAAAGGTTCACCGCCCTTACTTCCCTTGTTCTCTATTTAGTGTTGTATTCGAAGCCTTGATTATTATCAGGGTCATTTAATTCCTTTGCCATCCTCTACAGAGCCTAATTGACAACATGAAAATCTTGACAAGCTTTCAGGTTTGACATTTCATCACCTCTGTTCTTATGCGTTGTGTGTGTTGGGTTCTTCATGCAAGTAGTCCAGTTGTGTGCGTTGGGTTCTTCATGCAAGTAGTCCAGTTGTGTGCATTGGGTTCTTCATGTAGGTAGTCACAGTGAGAGAGAACGACACATGTCTATATGTTTTTAGCTTAGAATTTAATAAGGTTTCTGCAAAATCAATGGTAGCTTAGCACATATGTAGGGTAAATGGTAGCAGAATTTGTTTTACAAAATTTTGTATAACATTTTAAGGTGTTTTCCTTTACACCTGACATGATATTGTATTGTCACTAATATATTGGGTATTTTTTGGTCTTGCAGAAAGTTGTTCCAGGCATTTTCAACTATAGCTTCCGTAGAGGGCATAAACTATATCAAAACAGGGAAGTTGGTTTCTTTATCATAGAAATAGCTAGTCGGTTGCAGTAAAGAGAATGCGGGTTGTAACAGAGGGATTACGGAAAATGCCTTCCAATATATAATAGATAAAGGTCGTTTCTGTGACGTTTCGATCCGTTACCAAGGTGTTTCGCACGCCAAGAGCAGAGGGTCTATTTCAGGCACTTTTCCGCAGCAACACAATAGCTCCTCCTCCTCCTGCAGATGGAAACGCCAATGTATTAGCAGGCATTATGTCAAATACTTTATGAGCGTTCAATCAAGTTTCAGTGCTTTTTTTGCCAGTAGGGTTTGTGAGGATTTAAAAAAAATGACAGCGAGGTTGGATTCGAAAGATAAATATATGCTCCCAGTTTTTATACAATTTTTATATAAAACACGTGTTGTGCATCTGCAAAACTATTTTTTTTTTCGCAAATATATCTATGAGACAAATTCCCAAAGAGATATATGGCTTATGCCCATCTTCAACCATGTCTGCATACACTTGTTTCCCTGCATACACTTGCTTCCCCTCAATCAAAGTGTTTGAGTTTATACACAGATGCAGGATTTTGTTACACATGTTGAGATTTACCCAAATGCCTCATTGACACATTTTATTTAAGGTATACACTACCTCTTTCAGTGTTTTCACTGTACACATAGTACAGTTCCTCATTTAGGTGCTCATCTTCACTCATGTTGTTAGTGAAGTAATCCACTTTCTCTAGTTCACTTTTTATAAATTGTGTTGCTTGAGCAGAAATATAAAAAACATAAAGAAATTTAAAAACTCAATCCAATTTTCTAAATAACTTAACAATTTCGTAATAGAGTTTTTGACTTTGTAACAATCATAACAATCTAGTGCATGCATTCATTATAAAGAAATTTAAAAACTCAATCCAATTTTCTAAATCTACACTCAGTCCAATTTTCTAAATAACTTAACAATTTTGTAATAGAGTTTTTGACTTTGTAACGATCATAACAATCTAGTGCATGCATTCAATGAGAGTGTTATAATAAACAAATATCAATGAGAGTGTTCTAATAAACATGATTTGCTGCAAAACATTTAAAGGATCACATCTAAAGGTTCTTTGTTGTAGTCACAAAGGAAGAAGAATGTTTTTATATGCCTATGGGAATGAAATGATATAGTGTCTTAAAAATTGCTTGACCAACAGTCTTCCTTATTTATGATCTTGTGCAAATCGGGTTCAACAAAAGTGATCAATTGGAAAATACTCACCTTTTACAATCCATCTAGCTCTGTCCCTAGCAGCTTAGTGTTCCTGTACATGCTCACTGCATCATCTTTTTTAAGGTTGGGATACTTTATTTTATAAATGATATTTTCCATGGCCAGCTCAATGTTGACAATTGCAAAAAAGGCTCCCATTGTATTATAGTTGGTCTGGAAGATCTGGAAGTGGTCCTTTTCTAGGTTGAGCCCCAACCTCCCGACCAAAAATTCATAGTGTTGCACCAACAATCTTCTTGGAGTGATGAGAAGTTCAACGACATCTTCGAACATCAAAGTTTTAATGTTGAAACAATCGAAAGAAGATATTTTGAAACCATCAACAATATTGTTGAGACGTGCTAAGCATGCAATTGTTAATCTTGTGATAGAACGATGAAACATAACCTCAGAAATCAGCTGACATATGTAAGCATATTAAGATCCTCAACATGTCGTTTCCATTAATGAGTGGCAGTGATTATATTTTCATTTAAATGAATCTTGGCCACTCACTTCTGTTTTGTGATTAAAAAAAACATCATTATTCAACCACTTCTGTTTTGTGATGAAAAAAATGATTATTCCAGAATGGAGTGACTTGGAAATAATGGAGAAAGCGCTAGTTGTAAGTGCCCGTTGTAAGCGCCAGTTAGAAGAGTCAGTCTTAGTTAAGAGTCAGTTGTCTAGTTGTCTTTTGGTTTGCATGTAGCCGACTCGGGAGAGTCTTTTCCTATATAAACATGTAATCCGTCTTCATTGAATAATAAGAAGTGAGCGTAGCCTCACCGTGTTGTTTTGCTCATATTTTTTATCTTGGTATCAGAGCCACGAGGAGAAGGTGCGAAAATCCTTGAAGTTCGCAGGTCCCTCCTCTGGTAGGGTGCGGGGGAATACTACTCAACCTTACGTGCATAAAAGGACGGAAAAATTCCCGTAGGCCAAGCTAGCATTACAGTGCGGAAATATTTGGGCATTCCCGCAGTCTGACCACTCGGGAGGTGCGAACTTTCTTCACGATTCCCGCAGGCGGAGTACAGGTGAGGTGTGGACATCTCGCAGGCAACGGAAGCGTGAGGTGCAAGAAGTCCGAACAGTTCGCATTCAAATAAGTCGTGAGTTTTATCTTGGTAACAAATATATTTTATTTTGAAAACCGTGGAGTTTAATCCTGTGCATGCATGGAGGAAGAGTTTTGAAGAGCGTAAGAGTTTTTGAAAAGCGTGGAGGAGAAGCTCACTCACATTTTTTTTATTAAGTGGATAAGTTTTTTTTTACATGGATATTTGTTATTAAAGCATGAGGTGAAATTTGTTAAAGTGAAGTTATAAAGTTTATTCACTTTTTTTTATTATTATTAAAAGTGAATGTATGTGGAGGATTGAAGTTTATTAAAGTGGATTTTTTTAAGTGGATATTTTTTATAAGAGAGGTGGATATTGGAGTTTATTACTTTAAAGTGAATTTTTATTCATAGTGGGAGTTATAAGTCTTTTTTAAAAAGTGGATATTTTGGATATTAAGATGCATGCATGATATAAGCTGAGAACAGAGATAGATTGAGTCGGATCGGTGGTATCCGAAGGCAGAGCGACAAAACGTTGCATATCCTTGGTGATTTTCTTGCAGAGACTAAATTGCAGCGATGACGAATCCGCTGGTAGAGACCTACCTCAACGAAGCCAACAAGTTAGATGGCTCGAACTTCATTAACTGGAAATTCAAGATGTAGACGCTCATGGAGGGCTATGGTGTCTGGAACATTGCGAATGGAACCGAACTGAAACCTGTTGCGGCTGTAGGTGCGACAGCAGCGGTAGGAGGTGCGACAACAGCACAGATCCAAGACTGGGAGAAGCACGAAAACAAGGCAAAGGTATTGTTGCGCATGTCAGTTAAAGATAGCATAATTCCACATATTAGAGACGCTACAACTTCTGCTGCAACATGGACAACTCTTAAAGCATTGTATGAA
>ML803085.1:102494-123187 GCA_009831015.1 Picea engelmannii
CCTCCAACTTCGTAAGGCCATAACTCTCAAACCGTGAGGAGTTATGTGACGTTCCACATACCACCAAAAATGGAATGACATGTACTATCCATATAGAATAGTATTATCTGAAAATATATCATAAATCATATTGTTATCCATCAAACAAACTTGGGTCAATTACCCAAACGTGGGGACTCCAACTTCTCATAGCCATAACTCTCTAACTGTGAGGAGTTATGTGACATTCCACATACCACCAGAAATGGAATGACAAGAACTATCCATCTAGGATAGTTTATCTAACAAATTCATTGTCCTTCATCTCATTATTCCACAATTAATCATGGGTTCTCTTACTCCGCAAAGTGTCTTCCCGTGAGAGATTTCACCATAAGGGGACGACTTCGGAGTTCATCCATCTTTACTTCTTATCAACCATGACAAGAAAATAATGAGTCATTTTTACATCAAACAATATTGGGTCCATTACCCAAACCTTTGTGCTGCGGGGCTTTCTTCAAGGGTTGACATCAATGACAACCAACCTTAATCAACAATCTCCCCCTTTGGCATTGATGGAAACACTATGATGCAATACTAAAATCGTATCACTCATGCTCCCCCTGGAACCATTCCTTTGTTCTCTGTATATGATAAATTTGCCTCTGACCTCTACATATGATAAATCTGCTCCCCTTGGATCCATGCCTATGTCCTCTGCATCTGATACATCTCTCCCCCTTTGTCATCCTTGGCAAAGGTATATTTCCATCCAGCGTTGCTCCCCTTGACTGAACTATCCTTTTATGGTTCTTCCTCATGTACATCTAAGACATATAAGATAAGCATTCAAAAAGCATTAATTTTGGAGAAGAAATAACTCCAAGTCTTTGGCGAAGATATTCAAAGGCTTCCTGTGGAAGTGGTTTTGTAAAGATGTCTGCCACTTGTTCTTTTGTGCCCACATACTCAACTCTGGTGTTCTTTTCTGCAACCTATTCCCATGGAAAGTGATACTTGATTGGAATGTGCTTCGTCTTGTAGTGCATCACTGGGTTTTTTGACATATTGATGGCACTTGTATTATCACAATATATTGGAATGGGCTCATCATACTCAACCTGTATATTTGTCAAAGTTTGTTTCATCCAAAGAAACTGTGTACAACATGCTACTGCTGCAATATACTCTACCTCAGCTGTAGATAGAGATACTGATGTCTGTTTCTTGCTTAGCCATGATACCAAACACTCACCTAAGTAGAACGCTTCTCCACTGGTGCTTCATTGGTCATTAATACAACCTGCCCAATCTGCATCTGTGTAGGCAATAAGTGATAGATATTTTCCTTTTGGATACCATAATCCAAACTCTTATGTTCCTTTGAGATATCTGAAAATCCTCTTTACTACTAATACATGTGATTCCTTTGGTGCTGCTTTAAATCGTGCCACCTGTCCAACTGCTTGCATTACATATGGTTTGGATGTTATCACATATAGTAGGCTACCAATCATTGACTTGTATTGCCTCTGATCTGTAGACTTCGAATCATCATCTTTTCTCAACTTACAATTGGTTTGCATGGGAGTGATAACTGGTTTGCAATCTTCCATTCCGAACCTATTTAACATTTCTCTAATATACTTGGTTTGAGAAATAAAAATTCCTTAGTTTCTTTGACGTATCTGAAGTCCCTGAAAGAAGGGTAGTTCTCCAAGTAACGACATTTCAAATTCATTTTTCATGTCTTTTGCAAATTTCTAGCTTAACCTGTAATCATCACTACCAAAAATAATATCATCAACATAAAATTCAATTAATAAAATATTACCTTGACTTACCTTAATGTAGAGTTTGTTGTCTGCACTTCCTTTTCTGAACCTTGTCTGCTGCAGATACTTATCCAGTCTGGAGTACCATGCTCTAGGAGCATGTTTTAGACCATACAAGGCCTTATTTAATTTACATACATAGTCTATGTTCTTTGACAACTGAAATCCTCCTGGTTTTTCAATATAGACTTCTTCTTTAAGTTCCCCATTCAGAAAAGATGACTTTATGTCCATCTGATATACTTTAAAATTTTTGGAGCATGCATAAGCTAAAAATAAACAGATTGCTTCCATTCTGGCAACTAGGGAAAATGTCTCTTCAAAGTCGATTCCTTCAATCTATGCATATCCTTTACATACCAATCTAGATTTATTCCTTGTAACTTGTCCATCTTCATTCAATTTATTCCTGAAAACCCATTTTGTGTTGATCACATTCTTATTCTTTGGTCTTGGAACCAATTCCCAGGTTTCATTTTTCTCTATTTGATCCAATTCTTCATCCATGGCCTTATTCTAAAATTCATCATTGTTGGCTTCTTCAAAACAGTTTGGTTCAATTGTAGATAAGAGTTCTAGGTGTGTTTGTTCTGGTGAACGGATTTTTCTTCTAGTCTCAACTCCTGTATCTTTGTTTCCAATAATTTGATCTGAAGGATGATTCTTTTGTACTCATTTGCTAAGTGTCTTTCGAGATACTTTCTAAACTTGCGCTTCTGCTTCTGTCAGATTCTATTCATCTTCATCTTCCTCTTCTACTTCTTTTTCATCTTCTTCTTCGAAAAGTTGTTCGATTGATTTGTTTTCTTCTTCCTTTGATTCCAGTCTGCCTGTTTCATCAACTGGTACGTTGATGCTTTCCACAACTTTGTTCAATCTTAGATTCTAACACTTGTATGCTTTCCTTGTACTTGAGTAACCAAGTATTCCTTTGTCCACACATGAGAGTCAAACTTTTCCATTCTTCCATATTCTCTTTTGATGTAGCATTTTCTTCCAAAAACTTTGAAGTGCTTCACATTTGCTGGTCTTCCTTTCCATAGTTCGTAGGGAGTTTTATCTGTGTTGTTTCTAAGTATTACTTTGTTTTGAATGTGAATTGTTGTTATATGCATTGCCTATGTCCAAAATATATCTGTCAATTTGGAATCCATTAGCATTGTTCGAGCCATTTCCTGTACTGTCATGTTCTTGCTTTCAACAACTTCATTCTGTTGAGGTGTCCTAGTAACAGAGAATTGTCTTTTTATTCTATGACTGCTACAGTAGTTCATAAATTCTTTTGAAGTGAACTCTCCTCCATTTTCAGATCTCAAACATTTGATTCTTGAATCCATATCATTTTCAACCATTTCGTTGTATATCTTGAAGTTTTCAAAAACTTCTGACTTGTTCTTGAGAAAGCAAACTACATTCATTCTTGTATAATCATCAACTAATAACATAAAGTATTTTTCACCTTTTAATCCCTTTGTTGTAGTTGGTCCAACTAGATCAATGTGCACAATTTCCAGTGGTCTTGTTGAATATTCTTTTGATTTGAACCTGGTCTTTGTTTGCTTTCCTTGTTGACAATGCTTGCATAAAGTGTTGGTTGGTTTCGTGATCTGGGGCATTTCTCTGTCTGCTTCTCTTTTGATGACTTTGACAAGGTTATCAAAATGCATGTGATCCATTCTTCTATGCTATATCCAACTTTCATCTTCCTTTCCTAGACAAAACTTTTCATTTCCAATTTCACTTAACACATATATGTTGTTTGAAGTTCTTGTAGCTGTACCGACCAATTTCCCTGAACCTTCTTTTCTTATTTCACACTTTTATGAATCAAAAGTAAGTTTATGACCTTGGTCACACATTTGAATCACACTTAAAAGATTATGTTTCATATCTTCTACCAATAGAACATTTTGTGCTTTTTCATTCTTTTTCCCAATTCAGACTGAGCCTTTTCCAATGATTTTGGATGAATTATCATTTCTGAAGGAGAATGGTCCATTTTTTTCTTTTCATAATGTAAGAAATTTATCTTTATCACCTATCATGTGTTTTGAACATCCACTGTCAACATACCAACCGTGTTTCTTCTGCTTAGCTTGTAGAGCGACTATGCATTCTTCATTGTTATATTGATCTTTCTTTCTTATCCATGTCGTTTTCTGAGGTTCTTGTCTGTGATTGTTGTTATTATGTTGAGGTTATTTAGGAGGGACTGTTATTTTGCAATCCTTGGCCATGTGTCCAAAACTGTTACATTTATAACATTCCACTTCAGCGCTCAAAGATTCAAACCTGTTGTAACTTCTTCTTTGTGTATCACTAGGTCTCCTTGAATAATCCCTTTGTGTATAACTCTCAAAGTTGTTACTGTTCCTGTTGTTAGCTTTGGAATTCACAGCTTTATGTCCAAAATTATTACATGCATAACATAAACCAAAAAATATAGTTTGATACCTGGGAGTTGAAGATATTATGAAATGAGGTGCTCTTATGAATCCTTCTTCTTCTTGAGGCCTATCTGTCTGTTGTTGATTATGAAATCTAAATATTCTTGGTGGAGGAGTGTCCCTATGATATTCCTTGTATATCTTCCTATCCTCTTTGATTGTTTCTGCATAGCTCTTTGGATTTGTTTCTTGCTCTGTTGTTTTGGAGCTTGATTCCTTTTATGTCTGATTGTATCCAAGTCTGAACTTGTCAAGATGAGATTTTTAACTATTGATAATGTCATCCAGAACTTTTGAGCTACTCTGCATATTTTTCTTTTGAATATCCTTTCTTAGTGTGACAACCTTTGCTTCCAAGTTTCCAATGATCTTGTCATTTTCTTCTAGTTTTTCTTTGAGTGCTTCTTCAATTATTTTATCTTCTTCTATTTGAACCTTCAATTTTGTGATCATTTGTTCTAGTTCTTGAGTGTCCTTTTTCTTGTCTAGTTATGCTTCTAGTTTCTTGGTTTTCTTCTTTTCTCTTCTGATAACTTATATGGCACACATTAATTCTTCTCGATAGTCAACTTCTGCCTCTTCAATTTTTTCTTCGACTTCTTCACATTCTTCTTCGGCTTCTTCATATTCTTCTTTGGAGTCTTCTTTGTCAGAGTCTTTTACTGCCATGAATAGAACTCTTTCTGTCTCATTTTCACTGACTTCATCTTCATCTGATGATGAGATGTCTTCTTTGGTGTATAAGCTTTTCTTGAAAACTTTCTTTGTAGTTATTTTTCCTTTATATGTGTGTTTTCCTTTTGAGTAACCTTTATCATTTCTCTTTTTCTTATGAGGACATTTGTTAGCAAAATGACCAATACCATCACAATTAAAACAAATTAAAGGGAGCTTACCTCTATACCTACCATTGGCTCCCTTTTTCAGTCTTTTTACGAAGTTGGCCACTTCTTCATCATCTTCCGAGGTGTCATTGATGCTGCTATATTTTTCTTGTTTCTTTTTATTTTGCTTTGATCTTTTGGATGCCTTGAAGGCTGCTTCTTTTACATTTGGATTTTCCTGCTCAGTTCTCATTTCATATGCTGTGAATATTCCATGTAGTTCATCCATGCTTATTGAGTCCAGATCTGATCTTTCTTCTAGTGATGATATCTTAGGGTTGAATCTCATAGGAAGAGATCTTAGTATCTTTTGAAAAATTACAGATTCTTCAATTTCTTCTCCCAATCCTATGATTGCATTCACTGTTTCATCGACTCGTAAGAAATAGGCTTCATCTTCCTTCATTTTTAGTTGTTCGAACTGACCTCTGTAAGTCTGAAGCTTTGCTACTTTGAATTTTGTATCTCCTTCATAAATATTTTGAAGCTTGTCCAGAATATCTTTAGCGTATTTACAGTGTGTAACTTTGGTGAATACCGTATCATTGAGACCATTCAAAAGTGCATTTGTGGCTTTGGAATTATTCTCACCTATTTTTACTTCTTTGTCATTTGTTGGTGGAACTGCTGGTGTTGTGTATCCATCTACAATTGATTTCCAAACTTGAAATCCCTGTGCTTGTATATATATCCTCATCCTTATTCTCCAAAAAACATACTTCTATCCATCAAAATGTGGTATTCCATTTTTATATGAGTTGGTACTCTCCATGATCTACCTTTCAGTGATTAAACTGATTTATGAAGGAACCTTCTTTGATATCAATTTTTGGATTAATGAGAGGGGGGGTGAATCAATAATAGAGTAATTTAATCATTTTTAACCATATAATCCAAGTGTTATATCAATGAATCATTATCATCCAATAACTGTTGAGTAAATAAGCAATGAGAAAATGAACAAACATACACATACACAATACACCAGTGTTTTACATGGAAACCCAAATCGGGAGAAAACCACAGAATTCTTTTTCTTATATGTCTTGAATAATTAAATTCATTGGAAGCACCAACTTCCTTTGTTTTCCAGCTGCAACTAGAAGGAGGCTCCAACCCCCTAGTTTCTCAGGCTACAACCTGAGGGAAGCTCCAACTCCCCAATTCTCTGGCTACAACCAGAAGGAGGCTACAACCCCCTATATTCTCTGGCTACAACTGGAAAGGTGGCTACAACCACCTATTCTTGCCCCATCCTGCCGCCCTGAAGTAGAAGTAGAATGATGGAACCATTGTCAACCTATCACTGTGAGATATACCACTGTAAACCTGTACCAATAAATTTGAACCATGCATCAACCTGTACCTTAACCTGTAATCAACCTGTACCATAAACAAGTGCATCAACCATGCACCAACCTGTACCAAATAACCTATAATCAAATTGTACCATAAACAAGTGCATCCAACCATGTACCAAGTATGTACAAATCATGTTTCAACTACTCATCAACTATGACTCATCAATATGTACCAAAATCATCAACTATACACCTCATGTATGTGCCAACTCATCAGCTACTTGTCTCAACCATGTACTCAACATGTACCTCAACCAAAAGCCCTCATCAATTTCATCATCCAAATATGATTTGTAGCTCTGTAATAGACCTGGTTTATATGATCACATTCCTGCAAACCTTCCTTAACTTCAACAACAAGAGACTAGGATTTTCATCAAACTTTTCTTTAGTCTCACATGCATAGTTTTGGATTAGTCAACAACCCTAACTTGAAGTAAGCATAACTTTGTACTTGTAATGTATAAAGATATGAAACTGATACACAATGTTTTTCAGTGTGTTTTATGCAATTCCTCCAGGTTTCACTACTTGGAACCTCTCATAAAGGAGTTATATAAAAAATGACATACCTTGTTGAATTCTGGCTTATTCTAGAGAGAGACCTTGTAGAGCTTGCTTCGCATGGAATATTTGTTGAATGGATATGAAACTACTACATAGAATACTATAGACTATAAATTAACCAACACATTTGGTTTCACTGAATTTGGATCTGTTATGAATAATTTATGATGCTTTTACCTGAAACACCTGTTTTTGACTAGTTTTAGCACTAGCCACAAACCCTATTTTCCACGGAGTGTAACTCCAAAAATACAATGACCCACAAGATGAATTTTTTACCATAGATACTTGGATATGTTTAATCAATGGAATATCAATTTCACGATATGAATCATTATATAAAAAAAGTTATATCGAAAATGGTGAGATGACCTGTAAATAACATAGCTTAAAAAACACCACCAAAAGAATTTATCCTTCCTTGCATTTCGGCCTTCTTTTCTTCACTTTCCCTCAGAATTTTGGCTTATATATCCTTGGTTACCTCAGGCACCTATAGATATTCAGTATGCTCAAGTGTGAATAAAATGAGAGAGTCTTGCCTCTTATTTATACTCTCAAAGTAGTTTCCTTAAAAACATCTTCTAGGTCACTTGGCCCACTTTCCTTGTTTTAGGGTTAACTCACTTCTAATTTCTCCAATAAATTTATTATTGAAATAATTTATTTTCTATTCACTTTGAATTATAATACACTCATTACTTCACTTTATTATTTACCTTTTAAAATCTCTTAAACCACTTTGACTACTTTGACCTTTTGGGGTTTCTAGATGACATATGAGGGTCCTCCAACTTCGCAAGGCCATAACTCTCAAACCATGAGGAGTTATGTGACATTTCACATACCACTAGAGATGGAATGACATGTAATATCCATCTAGAATAGTATTACCTTCAAATATAGAAAAAATCATATCGTTATCCATCAAACAAACTTGGGGCCATTACCCAAACCTGGGTTCTCCAACTTCACATGGTCATAACTCTCTAACCGTGAGGAGTTATGTGACGTTCTACATACCATCGGAAATGGCATGACAAGGAATATCCATATAGTATAGTTTCCCTGACAAATTCACTATCCATCATCTCATTATTCCACAATTAAACATGGGTTCTCTTACTCTGCAAAGTGTCTTCTCATGAGGGATTTCACCATAAGGGGACCACTTTGGAGTTCATCCATATTTACTTCTTATAAACCATGAAAAACAAATAATGATTCATATTTGCATCAAACAATATTGGGTCCATTACCCAAACCTTTGTGCTACAAGGCTTTCTTCAAGGGTTGACATCAATGACATGACAACCAACCTTAATCAACAACCCCATGGTAATAAGGCATACCAAAACACATAAAATCACTTGATCATTTTATCAAATTTGCATGATAATGTGCTATTCAAAAAACTGTATCTTTTCTGTATTTTTTAAATGCTACGTTTTCGGATTTCCATTTTTTTTTTTTGNGAGGATCACATTTTCACGACTTCTTGTTTCAAAAACTTGTACTTTTTTATATGTTTTGTGCATCTTTAGGTTTGTTTCTATGTTGCACTGAGTTTCTAGGATTGTGGGGAGGGGAGGGGGAAATGATTTGAGGGTACTTGGAGGGTTGGGGTGGTGAGATTTTAATGGGGGATGCCAAATTTTAGTAGATAAGGCAAGGGATGATAAGAATTGATGGGGGGTGCCAAATTTTAGTAGATGACACAAGGGACAAAGTAAATAAAATATCAAAATTTAGAAAAAATGAAGAATTAAGTATGTGAAAACCTAAAATAATGATATTGTTACAGACAGTAAATAAACAAATCATATTGAATAATGATATAAGTAACCTATATCAATACCATTAATGATTCTATAAAATTAGATTTTTGATAGCCTAAGGGGTTAGCTCTACTTGTTGGTTTTTGGGAATTTGGTTGGTTCTGTGCGAGTAAATGCTCGGTTTGAATCCTCCTAGGTGAGGCACCCATGGGTTTACTAGGGATGCCATCCAAGATTGTGGGGAAGAAACCCTTGGGTTTCCTTGTGAGGTTTTTCTTGGAAAAAAATTGGAGTGTCGATCTTTTGGTTGATAATGCAACTGTGGAAGTAAATATTAAAAAATGGTATCGTGCCAGAAAGTATTTGCTCATGCTAGATAGCCTGATATTTATAAATGACAATATTTTTCTTCTAAGCTATCCAAAAATACTTGAGCCTCACTAGGATTTGATGCATCTTCATCATCACTACCATTCTCCAATGTATTTTAATCTAAAGGTATAACGACTAAACTTCAATTACCTTGATAATATCATCAACATAAACATAAAGGTACAATGACTAAGCTTCAATTACCTTGATAGTTTGGATAATATCATCAACATAAACTTCAATTAATAAAATATTACCTTGACTTACCTTGATGTAGAGGTTGTTGTTTGCACTTCCTTTTATGAACCCTGCCTGTTGTAGATACTTATCCAGTCTGGAGTACCATGCTCTAGGAGCCTGTTTTAGACTATACAAGGCCTTCTTTAATTTATATACATAGTCTGTGTTCTCTGACAACTGAAATCCTTATGGTTGTTCAATGTAGACTTCTTCTTCAAGTTCCCCATTCAGAAAAACTGAATTTACATCCATCTTATATACTTTAACATTTTTGGAGCATGCATAAGCTAAAAGTAAACGGATTGCTTCCATTTTGGCAGCTGGGGCAAATGTCTCTTCAAAGTCGATTCCTTCAATATTTGCATATCCTTCACATACCAATCTAGCTTTGTTCCTTGTAACCTTTCCATCTTCATTCAATTTATTCCTGAAAACTCATTTTGTGCCGATCACATTCTTATTCTTTGGTCTTAGAACCAATTCCCAAGTGTCATTTTTCTCTATTTGATCCAATTCTTCATCCATGGCCTTATTCCAAAATTCATCGTTGTTGGCTTCTTCTAAAAAGTTTGGTTCAATTGTAGATAAGAGTGATAGGTGTGTTTGTTTTGGTGAACAGATTTTTCTTCTAGTCTCAACTCCTACATCTTTGTTTCCAATAATCTGATCTGAATGATGATTCTTCTATACTTGTTTTCTAGGTGTCTTTGGAGATACTTTCTAAACTTTCCCTTCTGCTTCTGTTGGATTCTCTTCATCTTCATATTCGAAAAGTTGTTCCATTGATTTGTTTTCTTCTTCTTTTGATTTTGGTCTTCCTGTTTCATCAATTGTTACGTTGATGCTTTCCACAACTTTGTTCAATATTAGATTGTAACAATTGTATGTTTTCTTTGTACTTGAGTAACCAACAAGTATTCATTTGTCCACATGAGAGTCAAACTTTCCCATTCTGCCATCTTCTCTTTTGATGTAGCATTTGCTTCCAAAAACTTTGAAGTGTTTCACATTTGTTGGTCTTCCTTTCCATAGCTCGTAGGGAGTTTTATCAATGTTGTTTCCGAGAATTACTTTATTTTGAATGCGAACCGTTGTATGCACTGCCTGTGTCCAAAATATATCTATCAATTTGGAATCCATTAGCATTGTTCGAGCCATTTCTTGTACTGTCTTGTTCTTTCTTTCAACAACTCCATTCTGTTGAAGTGTCCTAGCAACGGAAAATTGCCTTTTTATTCCATGACTGCTATAGTAGTCCATAAATTCATTTGAAGTGAACTCTCCTCCATTATCAGATCTCAAACATTTGATTCTTGAATCCATCTCATTTTCAACCATTTCCTTGTAGATATTGAAGTTTTCAAAAGCTTCTGACTTGTTCTTGAGAAAGCAAACTACAGTCATTCTTGTATAATCATCAACTAATAACATAAAGTATTTTTCACCTTTTAAGCCCTTTGTTGTAGTTGGTCCAACTAGATCAATGTGCATAATTTCCAGTGGTCTTGTTGTTGAATATTCCTTTGATTTAAACATAGTCTTTTTTTTATTTCCTTGTTGACAATGCTTGCATAAAGTGTTGGTTGGTTTCATGATCTGGGGCATTTCTTTGACTGCTTCTCTTTTTCTGACTTTGACAAGGTTATCAAAATGCATGTGATCCATTCTTCTATGCCATAGCCAAATTTCATCTTCCTTTCCTAGAGAACACTTTTCATTTCCAATTTCACTTAACAGATATATGTTGTTTGAAGTTCTTGTAGCTGTACCGACCAATTTCCCTGAACCTTCTTTTCTTATCTCACACTTTTCTTAATCGAAAGTAAGTTTATGACCTTGGTCACACATTTAACTCACACTTAGAAGATTATGTTTCATATCTTCTACCAGTAGAACATTTTGTGCCTTTTCATTCTTGTTCCCAATTCAGACTGTGCCTTCTCCAATGATTTTGGATGAATTATTATTTCCGAAGGAGATTGATCCATTTTTTTCTTTTCGTAATGTAAGAAATTTGTCTTTATCACCTGTCATGTGTTTTGAACATCCACTGTCAACATACCAACGGTGTTTCTTCTTCTTAGCTTGTAGACCGACTATGCATTCTTCATTGTTATATTGATCTTTCTTTCTTATCCATGTCGTTTTCTGAGGTTCTTGTCTGTGAATATTGTTATTCTGTTGAGGTTCTTTAGGGCAGACTGTGATTCTGCAATCCTTGGCCATGTGTCCAAAATTGTTACATTTGTAACATTCCTCTTCAGCGATCAAAGATTCAAACCTGTTGTAACTTCTTCTTTGTGTGTCACTAGGTCTCCCTGAATAATCTCTTTGTGTATAACTCTCAAAGTTGTTACTGTTCCTGTTGTTAGCTTTACAATTCACAACTTTATGTCCAAAATTATTACATGAATAACATAAACCAAAAAATATAGTTTGATACCTGGGAGTTGAAGATCTTCTGAAAGGAGGTGCTCTTATGAATCCTTCTTCTTCTTGAGGCCTATCTGTCTATTGTTGATTCTGAAATCTGAATCTTCTTGGTGGAGGAGTGCCCCTGTAATATTCCTTGTATATCTTCCTCTCATCTTTGATTGTTTCTGCATAGCTCTTTGGATTTGTTTCTTGCTTTGTTGTTTTGGAGCTTGATCCCTTTTCTGTCTGATTGTATCCAAGTCTGAACTTGTCATGATGAGATTTTTTACTGTTGGTAATGTCATCCAGAACTTTTGAGCTATTCTGCATATTTTTCTTTTGAATATCCTTTCTTAGTGTGACAACCTCTGCTTCCAAGTTTCCAATGATCTTGTCATTTTTTTCTAGTTGTTATTTGAGTGCTTCTTCAATTCTTTTATCTTCTTCTATTTGAACCTTCAATTTTGTGACCATTTGTTCTAGTTCTCTAGTGTCATTTTTCTTGTCTAGTTCCTCTTGTAGTTTCTTGTTTTTCTTATTTTCTCTTCTGATAACTTCCATGACACACATTAATTCTTCTCAATAGTCAACTTCTGCCTCTTCAATTTCTTCTTTGAATTCTTCACATTCTTCTTCGGCTTCTTCATATTCTTCTTCCGAGTCTTCTTTGTCAAAGTCTTTTACTGCCATGAATAGAATTCTTCTTGTCTCATTGTCACTGACTTCATCTTCATCTGATGATGAGATGTCTTCTTTGGTGTATAAGCTTTTCTTGAAAACTTTCTTTGTAGTTCTTTTTCGTTTATATGTGTGTTTTCCTTTTGAATAACCTTCATCATTTCTTTTTTTGTTATGAGGACATTTGTTAACAAAATGACCAATACCATCACAATTAGTACAAATTAAAGGGAGTTTACCCCTATACATACCGTTGGCTCCCTTGTTCAATCTTTTGACGAAGTTGGCCACTTCTTCATCATCTTCCGAGGCATCACTGTTGCTGCTATATTCTTATTGTTCCTTTTTCTTTTTCTTTGATTTTTTGGATGCCTTGAAGGCTACTTCTTTTACATCTAGATTTTCCTGCTCAGATCTCATTTCATATGCTGTGAAGATTCCATACAGTTCTTCCATGCTTATTGAGTTCAGATCCGATATTTCTTTTAGTGCTGATATCTTAGGGTTGAATCTCATAGGAAGAGATCTTAGTATCTTTTGAACAATTATAGATTCTTCAATTTCTTCTCCCAATCCTATGATTTCATTCACTGTTTCATCGACTCATAAGAAGTAGGCTACGATATCTTCATCTTCCTTAATTTTTAGTTGTTTGAACTGACCTCTGTAAGTCTGAATCTTTACTGCGTTGACTTTTGTATCTCCTTCATATTATTTTGAAGCTTGTCTCAAATCTCTTTAGCGGATTTACAGTGTGCAACTTTGGTGAATACCGTATCACTGAGACCATTCAAAAGTGCATTTGTAGATTTGGAATTATTCTCACCAAGATTTACTACTCTGTCATTTGTTGGTGGAACTGTTGGTGCTGTGTATCCATCTACAATTGATTGCCAAACTTGAAATCCCCGTGCCTGTATATATGTCCTCATCCTTATTCTTCAAAGAGAATACTTTTGTCCATCAAACTGTGGTATTCCATTTTTATATGAGTTGGTACTCTCCATGATCTACCTTTCAGTGGTTAAACTAATTTTTGAAGGAACCTTCTCTGATACCAATTATTGGATTATTGAGAGGGGGGGTGAATCAGTAATAGAGAAATTTAATCATCTTTAACCATATAATCCAAGTCTTATATCAATGAAGCATTATAATCTAATAACTACAGAGTAAATAAGCAATGAAATCGGGAGAAAACCACTAAATGTTTTTTCTTATATGTCTTGAACAATTACATTCATTGGAAGCACCGACTTCCTTTTTTTTCCAACTGCAACTGGAAGGAGGCTCTAACCCCCTAGTTTCTCAGGCTACAACCTGAGGGAAGCTCTAACTCCCCAATTCTCTGGCTACAACCAGGAGGAGGCTACAACTCCCTATGCTCTTCGGCTACAACCACCTATCCTTGCCCCGTCCTACCACCTTGAAGGATAAGTAGAATGATGGAACCATTGTCAACCTGTCACTATGAGATATACCACTATAAACCTACACCAATAAATTTGAACCATGCATCAACCATGCATCAACCTATAATCAACCTATACCATAAACAAGTGCATCAACCATGCACCAACTTATACCAAATAACCTATAATAAATATGTACCATAAACAAGTGCATCCAAACATGTACCAAGTATTTGCAAATCATGTTTCAACTACTCATCAAATATGAATCATCAATATGTACCAACATCATCAACTATACACCTCATGTATGTGCCAACTCATCAACTACTTGTCTCAACCATGTACTCAACATGTACCTCNAACAAGAGACTAGCATTTTCATCAAACTTTTCTTTAGTCTCACATGCCTAGTTTTGGATTAGTCAACAACCCTAACTTGAAGTAATCATAACTGTGTTCCTGTTATGTATAAAGATATGAAACTGATACACAATGTTCTTCAATGTGTTTTATGAAATTCCTCCAGGTGTCACTACTTGGAACTTCTTAGAAAAGGAGTTATAGAAAAAATGACATAGCTTGCTTAATTCTGGCTTATTCTAGAGAGCGACCTTGTAGAGCGTGCCCCACACAAAATATTTGTTGAATTGATATGAAACTGTTACATAGTATACTACATACTGAATCCTAACCACCACATTTGGTTTCTCTGAAATTTGACCTGTTATGAAGAATTTATGACGATTTTACCCGAAACACCTGTTTTTGACTAGTTTTAGGACTAGCCACAAACCCTATTTTCCACGTAGTGTAACTCCAAAAATACAATGACCCACAAGTTGAATTTTTTACCACAAATAATTATATATGTTTTATCAATGGAATAACAATTTCATGGTCTGAATCATTATAGAAAAAAGTTATAGCAAAAATGGTGAGATGACCTGTAAATAACATACCTTAGAAAGCACCATCAAAAGAATTTATCCTTCATTGCATTTCGGCCTTCTTTTCTTCACCTTCCCTTAGAATTTTGGCTTAGATATCCTTGGTTACCTCAGAAACCTATATATATTCAATATGCTCAAGTGTGATTAAAATGAGATATCCTTGCCTCTTATTTATACTCTCTAAATAACTTCCTTAAAAACATCTTCTAGGTCACTTGGCCCCACTTTCCTTATTTTAGGGTCATCCCACTTCTAATTTCTCCATTAAATTTATTATTGAAATAATTTATTTATTATTGACTTTGAATTATAATACACTCATTACTTGACTTTATTACTTACCTTTTAAAATATCTTAAACCACTTTGACTACTTTCACCTTTTGGTGCTTCTAGATGACATATGAGGGTCCTCCAACTTCGTAAGGCCATAACTCTCAAACCGTGAGGAGTTATGTGACGTTCCACATACCACCAGAAATGGAATGACATGTAAAATCCATATAGAATATTATTATATGAAAATATATCATAACTCATACCGTTATCTATCAAACAAACTTGGGTCCATTACCCAAACCTGGCGTCTCCAACTTCTCATGGCCATAACTCTCTAACCGTGAGGAGTTATGTGATGTTCCACATACCACCAGAAATGGAATGACAAGAACTATCCATATATGATAGTTTTCCTGGCAAATTCATTGTCCTTCATCTCATTATTCCACAATTAAGCATGGGTTCTCTTACTCCGCAAAGTGTCTTCCCGTGAGGGCTTTCACCATAAGGGGACCACTTTGGAGTTCATCCATATTTACTTCGTATCAACCATGGAAAGACAATAATGAATCATCTTTAAATCAAACAATCTTGGGTCCATTACGCAAACCTTTGTGCTGTGGGGCTTTCTTCAAGGGTTGACATCAATGACAACCAACCTTAATCAACAATAACCTTGCAACTAGTGTACAAATCTCACCATAATCGACTCTAGGTTGTTGTGCAAAACCTTTTTCTACCAATCTAGACTTGTAATTTTCAATTTAATCCTTTTCATTAACTTTGGTTTTATAAACTTATTTTACACCAATACAATCTTTGTTTTTAGGCAGATCTACTAGATCCCATATATCGTTCCTTTCTATAGAATCTATTTCTTCATCCATGGCTTGTACTTTATTTTTTTTAATTTTTTGACAACTTCAAAACATGTTAGTTAATATGTAAAAAATGCAAATTTTGAATGTTTATATATATTTTCATAAAGTTCTTTCAAAATTTTAGTCTTTGTAGATCTTAAGGAAGCAATTGTTGGATCAGATTCACTACTTGATTGATAATCATGAATATATTGTTTTGTTGGGCTAGATAGCTCACCTTCAATATAATGTCTTGGAGTACTTGTTGGAGTGCCACTGATTGGTGATTGGGTTTGCAAACCTTGTTTTCCACCTTGTGTGATATTCTCCTCTACTTCATCTCCTACTTGAGGTACTTCCGTTCCAACAAATATAGTACTATCTATGCTTCCATCCCATACTTCATATTCTTTGAATTCAACATCCCCACTGATTATAACTTTCTTTTTCATCGAATTGTACAATTTTTATGCTTTGGATTGATCATTGTACCCAAGAAAGATGCATTTTTCACTTATGTCATCTATCTTCCTTCTCAATTCTTTAGGCACATGAGCATTTGTTATACAACCAAATACTATAAAATGTGCTACATTGCAACTCATACATGTCCATACTTCTTGTGGAACTTTGTTCTTTACGCCTTTAGTGGGCGATATGTTCAAAACATAAATTGAACAAGCTATTGATTCTCCCAAAAACTCATTTGACAAGTGTTTTTCTTTTAGCATGCTTCTGTCCATATTCATGATGGTTTTGTTTTTCTCTCAGCTACAGTATAGCTTGTTTTAAACTGTCTTTTAAATCCATGCCATTTGCAAAAATCATGAAAATATTTTGAATCATATTCTACTCCTCTATCTGATCTTAACACTTTAATTTGATGGCCACTTTTCTTCTCTACCATTGCTTTTAATTCTCTAAACTTGTCAAAAATTTTAGAATTTTTTGCAAGAAAATACACCCAAGTCTTTCTATTGTAATCATCTATGAAGGTTAGGAAGTAGTAACTTCCTCCTAGTGACTAAGTATGCATTGGGACAAAAAAATATGTATGAACTAGCTCTAATGGTGCTTTTTCCCGATAAGACACTCCTTTAGGGAAACTATCCATGTGTTTCTTTGCCAGAATGCAACTTTCAAATGAACTCGCTAGCTATTGAAAGGGAGGAAAACCTTCAACCATCCTTTTCTGCTGTAGTAAATTTAAGCCACAAAATGTAAATTACAAACTAAAATGCCATAGCCAAAATTCATCCAAACATGTCTCCTTTTGGGAAAATGAGGCATACTCACTACCATAATTCATGATAAGAGGGTACATTCTGTTCTTTGTCATCCTTACCCTAACAATTAACCTCTTACTAAGAGGTTTGTCATATATGAAACAATCATCTCCCTTTAAAATTACATTATACCTTTTTCGGGTAAGCTGGCCAACACTATTGGGATTATGTTTCAATCTCGGGGCATAATACACATCTGGTATATGCCTTTTCCGGTCTTTTTTGGTCAAGATATTGATCATTCATTTTCACATAAATTTTACAACATTATTAGTGTCTAATTTAACTTCAGTTCTTATTGAATCATCTAAATCTACAATCAAATTTAGATTGCATGTCATATGATTTCTACACCCACTATCTATAAGCCAAATATTACTAAAAATGTCTTAAGCAACATTGCAAGTAAGAAATAAAAAATCTTCATAGTTTTCATTGGTGTAGAAATAATTTGCATTCTCTTTGCTAAGGTCATCCTTATTATCCCATACATTCATGTGCATAATGACATAGCTTATTACAATAATAACACTTGACCTTGGATTTGTCATACCTTTGATTTTCATGTGGGATTGTGATGTTGCTACCCCTTGAGCTATGAGGATTTTCATACGATCTCCTTTGTTGATTTGAATCTTCCTTTCTGCTGCTCTTGCCCCTTCCTCTTGATCTACCTCTTCTTCTTGAGATAGAAACCTGAGACTTGAAATCATTTTCCAAAGAATCATCATATTTGTTCATTATGAATTCATGGGATAGAAAATATCCAAACAACTCACCCATTGATAGCTATGATAAGTTCTTAGACTCTTCAATGGTTATAATCACTACATCAAATTTCTTGGGAAGTGTATTAAGAACCTTCTCTACTACTTTCTGATCCGAAAGTTCTTCACCATGAATCATTAATTGATTTACTATGTTCATGACTCGAGTCATGTACTAGTCTACTCACTCTGACTCTTTCATATTCAAATTCTCAAAATTCATTCTTAAGATCTGCAACTTGACTATCTTAATTTTGTAATACCTTCATAGCTAGTCTCTAAGATATCCCAAAATATATTTGAGAATTTTGTTGCAGAGATATTAAGTAATATATTGTCATCCAAGCTAGGTTGGATGAGAGAGTGCATTTGCATCATTATTCCTATTATCTTTGAGCTAATCCTTTTGAGCATTTGTTAAGTCTTTCTCAATTTCCCGATCAATGGTTTCTATATACCCATGAGTTACAAGATCCCAAACATCCTAAGAATGTAATAATGTTCTCATCTTGATTTCCCAAACTTAATAATTTTTTCCTGTAAGGATAATTTTTTTGGGTTGTACAAGGATATTACTACTTGAAGCCATTTTTTATGTCCATTCACAAAAAAATTTACTTTTACCAACAAGGTGAACCTCTTATTTTAAACCAAAATACACTTCTATTTAACCCAACTAAGAAACAATTATGTTCCATAGAACCCATAAAAATTTTCATTCAATAAAACCCCCTCCACTCATAAACATGCCTTGGAATATAAGTTACAAAAATTTTCAAAAGAAATGAGTCAACTTCTCATTAAAAACACAAAGTCTCGCTAATTATTATTGCAGTCTATCTCATAAACCACTCCAAACATTTTCAATATTAAGGTAATCAATTCCAATTCTTGTAATGAGGGGAAAATGATAAAGTAATTCCATAAATCAATTCATATTTCACTTAGTAAGTTGACTTCTACCAATTTTGATTTTCACATGAGTCACCCTAATTTCTCTAGATAGTGGTTTAGCTTTACTTTTCACAGTGGAAACACTTCTCCAATAATGGCTTGACCCTTAGCAAATCATCCCTTGCGACACAAATACCCGATAGTTTGTAATAATTTGAAGTAATGAGAAACTGATCCAAAACCCTTATGCCTACATGAGCTACAAATTCCTCCAGAAATCCATGACTGGACGAGTGTCCCTTGCTAGTGGTTAAGCACCCAATGAAAAAAAGGAAAAAATTATCTCTGGCTTTGCGACATCCTCTTAATGCACAAGAATCACACCCATTTTCCCCCTATTGGAGCCATTCTATGCTCTCGGTTCCTTCAACAATGGCTAGGGTTTGCAACAATAATCTCTTCAACCAACTGACTCTTAAACCCTCAATTTCCTCTTTAGTTATGTGGCCTCCTCTACACACATATCATCCACCATGCTTAGGTCACACACTCCTCTTTGTGCTAATATCTTCTATGTGACAGTTTGACAACATGGAGTCCTCCTCTCCTCAACACACAATGATTACCAAACAAATATTTCACATAAGCTCACCTACCCTTAGCTTTGATACTAGATTTAAAGTAAGGGAACACTGAAATTGAATAGTTACGACTGTATATTGACTAAGAAATACAAAAACAATCACATAATACTTGAGATATTGCTCTTCAGAAACTCATTTGCATCAATTGATTCACCAATTAGGTGTTTATATACATGTTTTATTTTTTTGGAAGGCACTAGAGAAATCTTGAGAATCACCTAGACAAAACTATCATCAAGGTTCTAGAAATGATCTATCTAGAACATGTCGACAACTTCTTTCACCTACTTCATTTATTGCGATGGGAGCAATTACATTTCAACATCCTATCCATTCAATGATGAATAATGTATATAAAACATAGAGGATGCACGAGGAAGTGAGCCAATGATTGGCTCAGTGGATGGTGTGTAATGTTATCCACTATAAAATAGATATAACATTTAAGAAAATTAATATAGATATAACAATTAAAAAAATTAATATATATATATATATATATATATATATATATATATATATTTTTTTTCATTGTGTATTTTTCTACTTTAAAATTAATTGTGTGGGTTGTATTTGTAACATGAATGAGTCTATGGTTCTTGTATACTTTTTACCTAGTCATTGAAAATAGAGTCACAGTTTCATGTTTTCCTCCAATTAATGTCAATTTACAATTTTGGTTGTTCTCAACTGTTGACAATTTGCAAATTAAAAATATTTTGCGAGACAATAAAAAGAGTTTAAGCATTTCCAAAACAATATACTTCTTCCATAACATTGAATAATCACAATGAACTCTACCCAACTCCACACCTTAAAAAGTTGAAAGAAGAAATCAAAATTTTGAGTTTTTGTCATATTAAATGTACAGATCAAATTTTTCAATACACATATATGCCAACTTTAAACACTATAAGGAGAACACCTTCTAGCAGAGATTTTTGCGGAGGCTTTTAGTGTAACAAAATTTGGCAAAAATTTCAAAAATATCTGGTACAACCTCCTCTATTGGATGCAGAGGTAAGATGTTCCATTAAACT
>ML803085.1:123258-133477 GCA_009831015.1 Picea engelmannii
TTTCAGATGCTTTTATTGTCAAAGCGCATTGATGCACCATTACATAAAATACGTCAGTGCATACCTAAACATAAAATGCACCAGAACGACCTTACATAAAATGTCCTAGTATGTACATAAAACCAAAAATGCATCGATGCATCATTACATAAATTACCAGTGCGTACATAAAATGAAAAGGCACCGGTGCACCATTACATTAAATTCCTCGATGCATACATAAAATGAAAATGCATCATTTCAGAATTACATTATTGTCTCGTTACATACACATAACTCAAATGCACTGATGCGTTTATAGTTATTACGCCCCGGATTCCCATTTTTTTGTATGCAATATCGATGTGCTTTTAATTTATTTATGGCCTGGTGCTTGTATAATTCGTCTATGCCAGTGCCTGTATTGCGCTATGCACTAGTGATTTTATTAAATATAAAGCACCAGTGCATTTATTTCATTTAAATCCTTGGTTCATTTATGTTATTTAAAGCACCCGACCTATTATTATATTTAAAGACACTGTGCGTATTTATCACATGCACACCGTAAAACTCAAAAACGATATATATTATCGCATGTTATAAGCACTAGTGCTTCAGTATATTTAGCATGCATAGGTGCTTCAGTATGATTAATACGCACCAATGTGTATAGCCCTTTAAAAAACACCAATTTCTATATTATTTCACACAACATTTTGTGAGTTCATAAGAATGCATCAATATGTATATATTTTAATTATTTATTTTACAAATAATTTTTATAATAATATTGTTTTTTACATTTCTATTATTGCATTTTGATATAATGAATGGATTAATTCCTTATCCAATGGATTCCAACTTTGTTTTTGGCAGCAATGTAAATCATTCACATATTAACTAATCAACAACACAAAATTTTACAACATTTGACAATGCAATAAAATAAGAAACTCATTTTATTATATATGAATAAGAGACCCATGGTAATACAAAATGGGGAAATGTGAATGTACACAATAATCAAAATAGAACCAATATGTAATTGTTACAGTTATGGGTGACATGTCGTCATGCAATTGGGACATTATGTCCACAACATTAAGCAAAATCCCTGATTTTTATAGATCGATATTCCAAAACATACAACTTGCAGATACATTCAATTATATTGATTGTCATTCATCACTTGAACTGGTGTCATTGCTCGAGCTCTGTGCATCCCTAATTTCTTGACTAGTTGTAGGAGATATTGTACTTTGGTTATTGAAACATTTGCTTTCTTCCTTGACTTGTGTTTGATGTTCCAACTCTTCATGTTCCGTCTACAAACATAGCTATAAAGTGTAAAGAGTAAATATACATTTATGATATAGTAAAATATACATGATTACGTAAATAAAAAAGTACCATCAAAATGAGTGATTCATAAACTATACACATCATTTCGAGGCCTTGCCTCATGTCGGTTAACAAAATATTTTATGTTTTCTCTTTTCTATACTTTGTTTCTTGCATGTTTAATACACCATGAAAAAACATATTCGATAATTAATATAAATCTTTCTTATTGTTTCATTAATGATAAAACAAGAGAAGTTAAACAACATTGCTATCTACAAATCATTCAATTAAGCCTTGATACTTAAACATATACTGACATCACTCACTTAACCCAATGTTAATCAATTGTTTGGTTGGCTCTTTTTTGTATGTTAGCACCTAATAGAAGACATCCACGGATGAGTGTAAATTAATTATTTAAATATAAATATCACAAAAAATATGAAATCTTAAGTTAGATCGAAGACATAAGTACTCACAAACTTTGCAATCAAACCTTTTATTCTTTATTGTCCTATCATATGTGTTGATTGGGTTCCATTTTGTTTTATTTTATTAAATTAAACAATTGAAAATTAATATTTAATATGATAAATACATTTGATGTATATAAAAGAATAAATGAATGATCACATGCCTCTGATGCACGTTGTTGTTCGATGCATCCTCTTGCGATGCAATTAAGTTCATTTTTTTTACCATCTCCATGTACACTTTTTTGGACATCCCTATCGACATGTATCAACTTTCCCTTTATTTGTCACTTGGAATTTTCATAATCTTCCTGAAAAACTAAAAAAAAAAAAATTAATTTTGTAATTATTGGAACATATTATAAAAAAACATGTTTAGTAATAATACCTTTAATACGATTCTTTCTATTTATCGTAAGTTTTTACTATTGCAAGTCTCACGAGTCTCATTTAACATGGCTCTAGAAAAATTTCTTGTAGTGTACATATAACTTGATTATTGGAGTCACTGGATTTATTTTTGTATTGTAAGTGAAATTTACATCTATAATTTCTTTCCACTATATCCCTCAAAACTCTATAAAACAATTTGTCCCTCTCATTAACTTCAAGCACCACTCTAGATGAACTGATGACCAAGTCGTCATCATCATTTGCATCCTTAATAATGTTTTTCCTCTTGGGAAGATATTCTAGTCCCTCACTATCGGTTTGTGCATAACATTAAAAAATTTCTGAAATTGAGTGTTTAAAACTTGTTAGCGATTAATGTTAAGAAATTTATTTTTAGTAAAAATTCAAACAAAAAATTAATGTTGATTATCTTTCGATCCACCATTTTTCTCTCTTTGCAACATTTCCATAAATACTTTATGCTCTTTTGCACTCAGATTGCGAAGAATCTTATCAAGTTTCTTCAAGTTTTTGCTATGCATGACACACATTAACCAATACACATTATTAATTTAAACTTACAAATATTTCAAATATATTAAATTTTTAATAAAACTTAAAGAAATTGTCTCCCTCTCTTCTTGAGATGAACTAAACTTGCAGTCACTGCAATGGTATGTTTTCTTTGAACTTCTCTCAACCATCTTGTATAAAAGAAACAGGAAACATCAAAAATAGAAATTATGAATTTTTTATACAATCCAGTATTTTAGAGCACATTATTAAACAAAATGCACTTAGATGTCAAACATATACATGCACCGGTACATACTATTAGTAATTGCACATCAGGGAATCAAACATATATATACATGAAAGATATATGCACACTGGTCCATCAAACATATACACACACCAATACGTAATATTATTCATTGCACACCATTAACCCATGCACATATGATACGAAAATTAATACTATTTATTTTTTTGACGAATCAATGTTTTTCATAGATGTACATGAGTGTGAATTTTCTATAAAGTGAGTACATGTTTTCTACCTATGTACAATTCACACTGGGGTGATCTTCGTGTACAATATGCACCGCGTATCGCATAATTGTTTTTTGAAAAAATCACAGACAATGAAAAGGTTGACAAGGTTTTGGATCCGATGCAATGAGTGGAAGCATTGCAATAGATACCAAATGCCCCATATGCAACTAAATAAATCCTATAAAAATATTTTTCTTAAAAAAAGAGGGAAACAAAAGAAACCAACAAGAAAGCTACGACTTCCAATATAGAAGGTAACTATGAAACCCTTTTATTTATTTTTGACATGCATTGATAATAGTTTGAATCAAATAGAAAAATAATGAAAAGATCAGTAGAATGAAATCACATAACTGAAATATCTTCTCTGCAGATTTGTATGTTCCCTACAGATCCCTTCCAAATTTGTCTCTTCAAAAAAATCTAGCCACTCCAAATTATTTTGTGGTAAATCTCTCTTCCACAAATCTTCCCTCTAAATTCTGCCAAAAAATAATATAATGAATAGTGTTTTAATTTATAAACAAATACGTTTTGAAAAATGAAATTCCCTCTCTTTTTTCACTGTGTGTTTTCATTTTGTATCTAAAAACACTTATTAAACTATGTATTTAAAAAATAAAATTTGTCATCAAATCGGTGCACCACAATGATTATTGCACCTTGGTGTATATATACTTAAAAACACATCGATACCAATTTTATCGAAAAAATGGAAATGCAAACCTCGACTATTAAAATTTATGGATATTTTTCTTTCTGGAGGTTCTAACAGAGGTAATGGTTTAGTGTGTTTCATAGTGTATCATACCTTTTCGTTATATATATACTGACGCACCAGTGCATAAGAAAATAACTAAAATCATCGATAACTTTTAATATCAAATTCATGCACGTATTGATGACGGTTTTGGCTCCAACATAGGGAAAATAAGGTTATAATATCAAATGGTCGATACTTCAGATTCCAACTCATTCCATATCATTGCAACTTTGTCAACTTTTCCCACGTCGTTTGAAGTAAGTCTAGATTTTATTTATAATTCATTTTTCTGATTGAATTTATGTCATTTATGCATGTTCATTTGAACAATTGTTCATTGAATTTTGTAGGATCAAAAATCAGGATCGAGTTCAGATGAGCAAGATATTCCACTAGTGAAAAACTGTTGCAAGCTCTTTTAAGGATAAATATATCACAAAAAAATGTTTGATGAAAATAAACAACTTATTTACCCTGCCAATTGTAACAAGCCATATTCTAGTAACCTATAACCCAGGTCAACAATATTACACCATGAATTGTATTTCTTTTATGACACACCAATCGTATATGGTTGTTCAAAATGTAAAGGGTTGAAGAAGAACCCTCGACGTGTCACATTGTCTCATTATATCAATGATCAACAATGGTCTAATACCTCCCACCATGGTTAATAATCCATTATGTGATATATAAAATACATGTAGGAACACTTCTATATGCTCCTCTTTTGAAAATTTGGAAGTCAAATCAGCTACATTTCATTCTAAATTGGTCAACCCATCTCCTTTTGTTGAGTCAATAGAGAGTTTTTATAGTGAGCCAAAGTATAATATCAATACTTCCTAAAACATCACTACTAGGAGACGAAAAACGTTGTATGAGCTAAGAGAAAAAATGTCCAAGTAAACACCAAAGTTTGTTCAATTGTTGGAAGGTAGCGATGAATTCTGTTATGATCCAAAATACTCAAAATATCATAAAATTACAAAATTACACACCATGTACAGAATGTCAACGTGGAGCACAACTCCAATATAGATAAGTCACAAAATAACTCCTTAAAGAATAGGGGAACCCCCTCCAAATAACTAAATACCTTTCATACTTCACAATTCACCCTAAATAATGAATACATGATCTCTTATATATAGCTATTCACACTTGCACATAAGGCCCCTTTATCACTAGGCCAACCCTATTACATATGTATTTATATATTACATTTACATTTAGGCCCCTATATGCCCCCCCTTGCGGTCTATGTGAAGTTGGACTGGGACCGAGGTGTTAACAAAGAAGATCTGGGATTTGTCTTTGTTTATATCCATTCTTGAGGCATCGCAGAATGTTTGAAGGATTAGGACGATTTTGTCAGCCTCTTGGACCGTGGGAGAGCCCATCATTAGGGTGTCATCAACAAATTGACTGTGGGAGACTGGTGGATCAATTCCATGCAAGGGTAACCCGACTAAAGTATGGTCTACGATTGAGGCTTGAATAGAACGACTTATGCCTTCTGCCATGAATATGAAGAGGAAAGGTGACAGGGGATCCCCTTTTCATATTTATCAGGTGGGTGAAAATGGATGGGAGGGAACTCCATTGATGAGGATAGAAAAGAAGGAAGATGAGTTTAGATTGAAAATGCAATCAACCCAAGAGGAGGCAAAGCGAAAGGCCAAGATAACAAATTTCATGTAAGCCCAGCTTAACTTGTCAAAATATTTGGAAAGATCTAATTTTAACAACATACCTGGTGTTCTGGTCTTCTGAAGTGAGTGGATGACTTCGTGTGCTAGAATGACGTTTTCCAAGATTTTCCTTCCTTCCACATAGCCTGACTACTTTGGTGAAATAATGAAGGGAAGGAGAGGTTTAAGGCACCGAGCAATCACCTTTTTAATAGCTTGTATATTGCATTGCGGAGCTATTGGCCTAAACTGTTTTGGGTGATTGATTTTCTCTTCTTTGGGAATCAGGGTGAGGAAGGTAGCGTTTAAAGCTTGAAGAACATATCTGAAATCCCTAGAGTCCTCAATAATCTCCCACACTTCCTCCCTTATAATTGGTCAGCAATGGCGGAAAAATTCTGCAGTGAAGTCATTCGACCCTAGAGATTTTCCTTCTGGAGTATCATGAAGTGCTAGATCCCTTCCTCAATCGTGATAGGTCTCATCAATGATTCATTATGTTCCACGGTGATTGTGGAAGGTATGTGTTGGGTGATTTGAGCTATGGCATAAGATCTATCTCTCGGAGGTTCAGACAAAAGATCTTGGTAGTATGAGACCAACTATGTTTCCAGGTCATCGTGAGAATGGAGAATTTTCCCTTCTTCTGTGACTAGGTGCTAGATGTGGTTGACATGTTTTCGTTGAATAGTGGACCTGTGGAAGAATTTGGTATCTATGTTGCCCTCCTTTAGTCATTTCACTTCGGATTTTTGTCTCTAGAGGATCTCCTCTTGGGATCGCCTTTCCCCCAACTTTTGACTTAGCATTGCTTCCTGCATATTGAGCTCCTCTGTGATGCCCTGATATTTGATTTGGATCTATAGGATCTTCATTTGTTCGTTCAAATGTAGTTGGCCCTCGAAGATATTTACGAAGGTTTGTTTGTTCCATAGCTTGAGGCCCTTCTTGAAATTTTTGAGTTTCTACTAGAAACAATACATCTTGGAGCCATACTAAATGGTCGACTCCTGCCACTAGATGGGTGGCTTGGTTTGGAAGTCTGGGTGGTTGAGCCAAAATCGCTCAAATCTGAAGGGCTTGCGATCTAGAGAAGTGAGAATGTCTAACCACAGTTGGATGGGCCAGTGATGCTACTCGGGGGCATCGAGGATGTGAGCTTCCATAGTTGTTCCATCCATCAAGAGGGAGTATGAGATGAGGAAGCGATCAAGGTGGCATGCCACCTGTTGGGATCCTAATTGTCGATTTTTCTAGGTGTAGGATCCATTTTGTGTTTCCAGGTCGATGAGGCCTGGCTTGTCGATTAAGGCTTGAAAGTGCCCTGACTTCGCCTCAAGTCTTCATGTTCCTCCTCTTTTCTCATCTAGATTGCAGATCATATTAAAATCGCCACCCATAGTCCATCGACTTCCGGAGGTAAGGGTGGTGTGTCCTTCCATATTTCTAATGAAGGATGTTTTGTCTCTTGGAGTGGCCAGTCCATACACATTCATGAGGAATCCATGCTTGTTGGATCCAATAATCCTGTAATTCGTTGAGATTGACCACCTGGTGGTGAAATTTTTTTCGAGGATCACTGAGCTTAGGTTCCATAGAATTGACAGACCCTCGAACGAACCCATTGCATCATTGCAAATCACCTTCCCTTGCTTCCAGCAACAAGAGAGAAGACAATCCATTTCTTTTGTTGCACATTTTGTTTCTTGTAGAAGCATGATGCCTGGTTGTTCCGCTATAATACGTTCTCGTAGTAGCCTTTGCTTGCTACAACCATTGAGTCCCCGTATATTCTAGGAGATGAGCTTCATGATGAGGATGGGGAGAGGAGAGGGGGAAAGTTGTCAGAAATGAGATGTATCTGACCTGAGTTAACCATAAAGTGTCTAATCTCCTGTATGAGCTTCTGAGTGGATTTTCTTCCCCTTTTCTTTTCGTCTTTCTGATTTTTTTGTTTCTCTTTCAGTAGATTTCCTTGTGTACCCAGGCATGAGCTGGATCTAACGGTGGAGCCCGCTGAAGAGTTGAGGAACACTTTGTGGACTTTGCATAACTAATCTGGAGGGATGGTATATAATTGATGGTATCGATAGGCTTGTTCTAGATGTTCGAATTCTATAGCGGCTAAATCTTGCTCATCTAGGTCCATTTCTGCATCTCCATCTTCTAGATCTAAAGGTTCTACATCTGTAGCATTGGAAGCTAGAATGGAAGAGGTTTGCTCCACGATAGCGGTTTCCACCATTTTCCCTTTTGTTTGCCCTTGTTGAACCTCCATCATAGGAGGGATCTGTGGAGCATCCATATTTCTGGAACTCGATGTAGGGCATCGAAAGGGTTACTGGAGGGTGATTCCCTAGTGATCGTAGCGAATTTTCTTTGGGACCCTTGTCTTCATCTTCCTACTACGGGTATGAAGCCATCCTTTGTTTTTCTTGTTTCAAGGTTTTCTTCCTTACTTACCATGTTGAGGGAGCAGTCTCTGAAGAGATGCCCCTGTTCATGGAATTTCCTACAACGGAAAGGTATGTGTTCATAGTCAATGGTTTGTGACCAGTTCTCATCGTGATACTCCAAGGCAATGGAGCTTGATAGCGACTTAGAGATATTCAGGTATACACAAATGCACACATATGAGGTGTACCTCCGTTGCTTGGTTGCTTCTGAAGATTTTACATATACGCCAATGGTGTTTCCAATACCTACCATTACTTCTTAGAACTCTTGTGGTAGGGAATAAAGTTGAATCTAGACTGGTGCATGCGCAAAATATTCTATTTCAAGGCTAAACTTCTCCATCCAGAAACGCATGAAAAGACCAGTTGAGTTGAAAAAATAAGGATGTTCGTCGAAGATGTGGTTCCTATCCTCAAGATTGTGCAGGATTATTGTGAAGAACCCTTTGGAGCCCAACTGAAGGTCATAGTGACCTTTGGGTTTCCACCATTGTTGTATCCATTTTATTAGCTCACGTTCATGAATGGGCAGAAGCAAAGGAACAATGTAATGCACAGAAAAACGATTCTATTGCTCACTTGTTGAATGGTTACATTACTTTTGATTTTATAGAGAGAGAGGAAACTTCTGGAGCCTCCCGAAACAATCTAGAGTATTGGTGGAATGTTCTGGAGCGTTTACGAGAAGCAGTGGAAGAACAGTAGCGGTGGTTGAATGGAAGGTTCTGATTTAATGACGGTAGGTAGAAATTAACGTATTCTAACACTCCCCCCTAATTTCTACTACTAATTACATTAGTATTTACAATGCCCAATGCTTCTCTTAAATACTCAAATTGGTCTTGGGCTAAAGCCTTTGTAAATATGTCTGCAAGTTGCTCATTTGATCTGCAATGTTGTAGGATGAGTTCTCCATTGTTGACAAGTTCTCGAATGAAGTGATATGTCATGTCGATATGCTTTGTCCTCTTGTGAAAAACATGATTCTTTGATAGTGCAATGGTGGACTTGTTGTCATAGTAGATTGTAGTCGGTTCTTCTTGATTGTGCATTAGATCCTTCAAAATTCTTTGCATCCAGACTCCTTGACATGCTGTTGATGTACCTGCTACATATTCTGCTTCTGCTGATGAGATTGTCACTATTGGTTGCTTCTTTGATGCCCATGCCACAACTCTTGTTCCAAGATGAAATGCATATCCAGATGTGCTCTTTCTATCATCAATGCTTCCTGCAAAATCACTATCTGTGTATCCAACCAACTGTAGATTATTTGAAGTGGAATACAGTATGCCATGATTTATAGTCCCTGCAATGTATCTTAATAACCTTTTTCCCGCTTGCTAATGTGAGTTCTTTGGTGTGTCCATGAATCTAGAAATCAAACTGAATCCATACATTATATCTGGTTTAGTTGCAGTGAGATACATCAAACTTCCAACCAATTTTCTGAAAATAGTTGAATCAAAATCCATCTCATTTTGATATCTACTTAGTTTGGTGCTAACTGCCATAGGTGTAGAAATTGGACTGCAGTTTATCATTCTAAACCTTTTTAAAACATCTCTTGCATATTTACTTTGACAGATGAAAATGCTTTTATCATTTTGTGTGACTTCAATGCCAAGAAAATAGTTCATTAACCCCAAGTCTGTCATCTCAAATTCCTTTTTCATTGCTGATTTAAACATATCAATAGAGAGATTACCTGTATAGATCAAATCATCAGCATATAGGGAAACAATCAAGATATGACCTTGTTCATTGACTTTGGTGTATAGTGTAGGCTCACTAATGCTTCTTATGAATTCATTTTTTATCATGTATGAATCTATCCTGCTATAACAAGCCCTTGGTGCTTGCTTCAATCCATAAAGTGCCTTCTTTAACCTATAAACCTTGTCTTCTTGTCCTCTTACTTCATACCCTGGTGGTTGTTGCACATAGACTTCTTCTTCTAAATATCCATTCAAGAAGGCTGATTTGACATCCATTTGATAAACTTTCCAATTATGTTGAGCTGTAATAGCTAGTACCATCCTAATTGTGTCAAGTCTT
>ML803085.1:135018-167123 GCA_009831015.1 Picea engelmannii
TTCTATTGTCTGTCATTTTAATCCTTGCAATCACCACTTTACTAGGAGGAATATCAAATATAGTGCATACATTATTCTCAAAAGAAACTCTATAACCTTTTTGAGTAAGTTGTCCCACACTTATGAGATTATGCTTCAAACCAAACACAAAGTAAACATTAGGAATAGTTTTCTTTCTACTATTTGTTATTACATTGATTGCACCTTTTCCCATGACTTCTACAATATTATCATTACCGAATTTAATTTGTGCTTTAACTGATGTATTCAAATCCTCAAACAACCCTTTATTTCCAGTCATATGGTTACTACAGCCACTATCAAGAAACCAAATGTTACTTGCATTTTCTTGAGCTACATCACATGTAATAAATAATGTCTCAGAACTACTCTCAGAGAAATGTGCATTCGGCTTTCTCACATCTGCTTGTCTCTTTTGGCATTCATTTGCAAAGTGACCATACTTCTTGCAGTAATAACATTGAATCTTTGATTTTTCATACCTTTGAGATGCCTGATTATGATTGCTTTCCCTTGAGTTGAAATTTTGATTTCTCCTTAATCCTTGGTCTTGACTCTTTCTTTCTTCTCTTTGAAAATTATTTCTTCCTCTTCCTCTTCCTCTGAAACCTGGATTTCCTCTTCCTCTGCCTCTGCCAAATGTCATTTGTGTTTTGAATGCATGCTCCAATGAGGTATTGTCATTCCTGTTCAACCTGTCTTCATAATTTTTCAAGGAGCCAACCAACTCATCCATAGAATATTTAGTTAAATCTTTAGATTCTTCAATTACCACAACGATTGCATCAAATTTTCTAGGCAAACTTCTTAAAACCTTTTCTACAATCTTTTGATTTGTTAGCTCATCACCATTTTGCCTTATTTGATTAACCAACTCCGTAACACGATATGTAAACTCATCTATTGAATCAAAATCTTTCATTTGCAAGTTTTCAAATTCCCTTCTAAGTGCTTGAAGTTTGGCAATTTTTACTTTGCTAGTGCCTTGATATGCCATCTTTAGAATGTCCCATGCTTGCCATCTTTAGAATGTCCCATGCTTGCTTGGCTTAGTGGCTGGTTTAATCCTTCCAACAATCAAATCATCCAACGCTTGCCCAATTATTTGCAAAGCCCTTTTACTCTTTTGCCTATTTTCATCAAGCTTTTTCTTTTCATCAACACTCAAAATAGACTCATCTTGTGGTTCAGTATAACCACTCATTACTATATCTGTTAGCTCATATGAATCAAATGCTAATTTCATTCTAAATGCTCAATTATCATAATTTTTTCGAGAAAATATTCTAATCATAAATTGTTGATACATTCTTGATGCCATTTCCTAAAAAAAAATCAAGCCTCAAAAAATATTCTTCCTTCCCAGCTCCATGATTTCTTTCCAAATATATATATATATATTTATATATTTATCTTTAATCAAGTAAGCCAAATATTCTATCCCTAGTGTAGTGTTGTATGCAAAAGTATTACTTCTCATTTTATGCTCCCATTAAGCGTGTAATAACCCAGAATTTTCACACTATCTCAATTTTTTACAATTTAAAAACACTTTTATGAGCAAAATACACTTAATTGAGTCCTGATACAACCGCAATTTTGAAAAAAATTAATGGAGGCGGCTTCTTCTCAACTAATCCGCGACTTGCAACTCCTTATCGCAACCATTTCTGGGTTCCTCTCCTTGTGACAGGCCTCACTCGCCGGAGCCTTCCTCTTGATAGCTGCGCCCTCTCTTGCGCGGGTTTCTCCTGCAGCGGACAGACTTCAGGCGCTTTCCACCTCTCTGCGCGGTCTCCTGGTCTCCTTACAAACTTTCTGCGGAAGCTTTAACTCCTCCAGCAGCGGCTAGTCTCTCTGCCACTACTTTGCGCCTTACTTCCTGGCAGCGGCTCCTTTGTGAATACAGAACAGCGTGCCCTCCTGGCAACTCTATGTTATCCTAGCTCTGATACCAGGATGAGTGGGCAGAGGCAAAGAAACAATGTAATGCACAGAAAAATGATTATATTGCTTACTTGCTGAATGGTTACATTGTTTTTTATTTTAGAGAGAGAAGAAATTTCTGGAACCTCCCAAACAATCTGGAATGTCCATAGAATGTTCTGGAGCGTTTACCAGAGGCTGTGGAAGAACAATAACGGTTGTTGAGTAGAAGGTTCTGATTTAATGATTTAATGGCGGTAGATAGAAATTAACGTATTCCAACAGTTTAGGGCATAACCTTAAAAATTTCCTAACCAGGGCGTAATCTGGCATATATTTGCTTATGGTCTATTCTAGGCGTGTTGATGCCGTATTTTGGTGCTTGCGGCGCCTGGGGAATGCACTTTCCGGGTGCCCAGGGTCGCGCTGCTCTTGTCTGAGCATTCCCTGAATCGATTTCCATTTCCTTTTCTCTTAGAAAAGACGCTGGGAGCGCAAATCGGGGGGTGGTTCAAATGCGTAAGAGAAGGTTTCTCCTTTCTGTCAGTTGTAGTATGATACCATCATATAGATTGATGAAAAATGTCCTAAAAGAAGTTAAGGAGCACAACAACTTCTCACTACCTGGTTTCCAATTTCTGGTTTGCTCCAGACAGAGAGTTTGCAGCATGCATCTTTGTCTGAAGCATCCAAACTCTTTATAATAAGTAGTTGTTGCAAATTCATGCATTGGTAAAAATGTGAGAGGGTAGATGTAAAACGGGTTTCAATCTTCAGTGTTTGTATAGAAGAAGAAAGCACTTAAAGGGAGTTAACAGATAAGTCAGAGACGGGACTAAGATTAAGCAGTGCTCACATATATGTTCATGCGGATTCTTTTATTATACAATTAATATATATTGGTTCTTCGCAGATTTTGCAGCAGCAGCAGCAAGCTGATAGGGAGGCAGCTTTCTTGGTGAAAGCAAGAGAATTTTCTTGGAGCGGTTGAGGCGGCATCAGGGAAGAGAACGGGAAGTTGTGCAGGAGGCACTTGCATTTGCAGGGGAGCCAACTGTTGAAAATGATAACTTGCATCAACCACCCCACCCCACGCTCATACCAGAACGTCCCTGATTCGCTAGATCAGATGAGGAGCATGCCAAATACTATGAAGATCCCGACATTTCGTTGAAGAATGATGCCATCAAGTTGCTGGGATGGAGAGAAGAGACTGAGGAAGAAATGGATTCTGGTTTGGAAAACTCCCAAACATGCAAGGGAGTAGTTCCTGATGTATACAGAAAAAATGACCAGACAGAGTGCACGGGAATTTTTTTCAAAGTTTTATGCCAGAGCATACAGAGGCTACAAAAGCCAATAGTTCATGCTATTTCTTTGGCAGCCAAAACTGCTCTTGTAGTAACCAGTATTGTCACTGTCGTGGTATTGCTACTGTGGTAAAGAGCAAGGTAAGCAAAGAAAGTATGCGCAAAGCGCATTCTTCTCCTTCAGCCGTGGCTCTTTTCAGAAAGATGAAGGTTTCTGATAATAAAAAAAGGAAAGGTTTCTGATGTTCTCCTTTGTGTTGCAGAGAAATCTGTGATGTTTTCCTTGGTATTTGATGACTAGCTACCATAAGCTGTAAATTCGGTTCTTATGCTGTCTGATTGAATGTTTCTAAGTAGTCTGTTTAGCCAGGTGACCGTATATTCTGGTCTTCTGTACGATTGTGACTTACCGGGTCTATATTTCCAACCAGCTAGAAATTAACATATCAGCATCGAATTATATGGCTGGTCGGCATGCTCTTCAGAGCTGTTACACTATGGAGTAGAGCAAACAGACCAGCTTTTCAGGAAAAAAATAATGGAAAATCTGGAAAATGGAAAATCCTACTAGATTTTTAAGGTAGCTTGAGTTTGGCATGATCAAAGCCTCATGTATTTCAGACTCTTACCCCTGGATTTTATTTCATTTTAAATTAATCCAGATCTACCAAAATTCTGGATTTATCAGAAATTTAAAACCAAAACCTACAGAAAAACAAGATTGCTCCCAAATTAACCTACTCCGTTACACTATCACATACAATGTGAATGAAATCCCTTATTGAAAGGCCATCTGTAATTCAGCGCCCGAAAAGCAAGTAGTGTATTTGTGGTTTTACTGGAACTTCATCATTCCTCCCTCGTTAAAAAATGTTCGCTGAAAGAGGAAGCTCAAGTTCTAGACTATATTCCTATGATTCTTCTTGGCACTAAGCTATAAATGACCAGTGACAGTTTTCTCCATCGTTACTGTGTATGGACATTATGCATGGACACGGGTTGTCTGGTTAGGTGTGATGCCGAAATCAAGATGAATCCAGGTTTTTCTTTTTTGAATTTTTCATACTGTTTAGTAACTCTAGATTTAACATAAATTTACCTAGACATTATTTGATAATATATCTAAATTTAAGATGAATTTACTGGACATTATTTAATAATATGCAACCATTCCAGAAATAAAGAAAAACAAAAAGATCAAAACAGATGTGAACTTAACTTTTGTGATGTCGACGAGATCACTTGGTCTATGAACGAAAAGAATGAAAAACATCCCACTAAATGTCCATGTTAACAACTGGTATTTTTTTATTATAAATAATCAACGTACAAAATTTAGAGTTTATGGAATGATGTTGAAGTTGAAATTTTCCAAAAGCATTTACAAAGTTCTGGGACTTTTCAGTTTATGGAATAAACTTTTAACCATAATAATTCAATGCTGTAATCGTTGGTGATCACGTATTGTGATAATACTGCTGATCGCGTATTGTAATAATAACATAATTGACATTAAAATACTGCTCAACTGGCTTAGTAACATTATCGATTATCGTCCTTCACGAGTGCAGTTTTCAATTTTATTTAAACACGTGTTCAACTAACGTGAGTGTTGAAAACCTCCTGTCATACAGAACTCTGCAACAATGGAACAGGTGAACCCCATTACCAAAATGTTTTTTAATAATTTGAAATATTTTTCGCTGACAACACAAATCCCAATCAAAGCAACTGGGCGAATTGCAACTTTGCAACAAATAGAAATAAAGATATATTCCATTTCCAAAACTTTTGTTTTAATGATTTGAATCCCAAAAAAAATCCATGTCCAAACCTTTTAATTTAATCATTTGAAACATTTCCTTACAACTAAGTCGATAATCATTTGAAACCCAAAAAAACTCCTATGTCCAAACCTTTTATTTTAATCGTTAGAAACATTTCCTTACAACTAAGTCGATAATAAAGATAAATTTAATTATCAAAACTTTTATTTTAATTATTTGAGCTCTGAGTACAAATCCTAATTAAAACTAAGTAAACAAGAGCTACATAGCAACTTAGTAGAAATGGAAAATGTTTTAGCTATAGAAAACAAAACACCAATTAATAAAAAAATGCAAAATCATTTTCGAATAAAAAAATGAAGCACCAATAAATGGAATTTCTTTACTGCTAAACACATTTGAAAATGGAGAACATTCTGGCCCTAACAAAACACCAATGAATAGAGAAATGAAAGCAGGTAGCCATAATTTATTTGCTTTCCAACCCAATTTGAAAATGGAGAATATTCCAACTATAACACAACTCCAATGAATCACCCAATGAAACCACGTCGCTGAATTTCTCAAAACGCCAATGAAACCACCTAGTTGGAATTTCTTTGTTTCGGTTTGCTTTGATGGAGAGGTTTGTTACATATAACTTGAATTTTTTTTAATATGGATAAATTATTTTTATATATTAAAAATAAAAAAGTTGTAAATTTTTTTTATGGATATTATATTTATATATTGAAATTAAAAAGTTGTAGATAGATAGAATAATATGTAATTAGCTTGATTGTATATAATGTTTAAATTAATAATATTTTTTAAATTTTTTATTATATTTCTTTCAAATTTTATTAGTGTAAATAGTTTATTATATAAAAAATGAAATGTATTTTAGTTATCACTATATTATTGTAAAAAAACTTAAATTTATTAAGATCTGAAATCAATTTGTTGGCTTTCTTGTCCAGATTACGATATGACACTTAGTTAATTGGTTCTATGTCAATTTCTTTTGTGGTCTCTCAAATTGACTAAGATAAACTACTTTTGTGGTTTCTATTTTTGAATTATTGTTATGCATCTCAAATGTTTGTTACTTACTTACCTAACTAGAAGGAATTGAATCGAAATTTACTTAAAGCGGTGCATTTAAATTTGCTTAAATATACTAGCGATGCAAGGTGTAAGTACAAGGATTTTGGATATCGTAATGATAACGAGAGGTGGTGAAAATATGTTGTACATATTTAAAGATGAACTAACATACATTAAATTCGTTTAAGCGAAGTTGAGATTAACAATGAAATCACCCCGACTGAGAATAAGACCGATTGAGAATAAGATTTCAAATTTTCAATTAATAAGATTGCAGAAAAATAGTTTTTTCTAATTATATAAAATGATATAATATACGAATGCTAAACCCAAAACCATGCATCCACTACTTGTATCCCATAAATGGAAGTGAAAAACCAAAACCATCAATTGCACACAATTCAATCCATTACATGTATCCAATAAATGGAAGTGAAGCTGATAATAAAGATAAATTTCATGGTCAAAACTTTTATTTTAACCATTTGAAAAAATTTGTGAGCACAATTCCCAATTAAAACTAAGTGAATAAACCCAAAACCATCAATTGCATTGCAAATCTGTAAACTTTTATTTTAATCATTTGAAACATTTCTTTAGTACAAATCCCAATTAAAACTAAGTGGATAAACCCAAATTGCATTGCAAATATGTAAACTTTTATTTTAATCATTTGAAACATTTCCTCATTACAAATTCTAATTAAAAGGATAAACCCAAAACCATCAATTGCATTGCAAATCTGTAAAACTCAGTTCAATCCACTACATGTATCAAATCTATGGAAGTGAAGGTGGACTCCATAAATAAATGTGAACTCTATTTCCAAAATATTTATTTTAATAATTCATAATTACCCAAATATTTATTTTAATAATTCAAAACTTGCAATAAATGGAAGTGAAAGTGAACTCCATAAATGGAAGTGAGGGTGAACTCCATACAAAAGGAAAGGTGAACTCCATTCCCAAAATATTTATTTTAATCATTTAAAGCCTATCTTCATTCAAAACACAAATCCCATTCAACATTAGATGGGTATAATTCAAAACCAATCAACTTCAAGTTTGTAAGTTTGTACCCAAGTACAACTGTGCAACAAATTTAAAGTGAAAATCTCAATCAAAGCCGTGTAGGTACAACTAAAAACCAATCCATTGCAAATTTGTAAAACCCAAGACCAACAAATGGAAGTGAAGATGAACGCCATTCTAAAAACATTCAAATCCCAATAAAATCCAAATGGGTATATCTCAAAACCAAGAAACTGTAAATCTATCACAAATGGAAGTGCCAAATGGGTATAACTCAAAACCACAAATGGAAGTTCCAAATGGGTATAACTCAAAACCAATAAATTGTAAATCTACCACAAATGGAAGTGCCAAATGGGTATAACTCAAATCCACAAATGGAAGTGAAGCTAAAATCCATTCCCAAAACTTTTATTTTATGATTTATAATCATAATCAAAGCCACACAATTCTAACTCCCAATGAATGGTAGATATGTAGAACTTAAAAACAATGTGAAACCAATCAAATGCAAGACCTATACACCTCTAGACCAATCAACTATAAATATACAACAAACAGAAATCAAGGTAAATTTCATTCCCAAAACTTCTATTTTAGTAATTAGAAACATTTCCTCACTCAAAGGACAAATCCCAATCAATATGGGTTGGTACAACTCAAGACCAATCAACTACAGATTTATACAACTCAAGATCAATCAATTACAAATATGAATCAACTACAAATATATACAACTCAAGACCAATCCACTCCAAATATGAATCAACTATATAGAGCTCAAGACCAATCCACTCCAAATATGCAACAAATGAAGTAAAGGTGAATTCCATTTCCAAAACCTTTATTTTTATAATCTAAGTCATTTCCTCTCATAGCACAACTCAAACCCATGAGTGTACACCCCATGTCCAATCAATTGAGGACAACAATTCAGCTCATAGTGTCACCATAGAAGGGTAGCAATGGAAATGAAACCCTAACAAGGAACTTACTTTACTGGTATTTAACAAGATACTAGTGTCATTGGTTATAGAAATGATGCTTGTGGATATTGGTCCCATGCCATTGATAAAAATTTGGATAATAGAAATTTGAACAATGTTATAGTGGTTGAATGTGGAGTTGTACCCATCGTTGCAACAATGCTCCCACTATTGATAGAAATATTGTTAAATGTAAAACAGAGTCATTATAAGAGGAAATTAAATTTATGTTTATTGTAGACATGCACCAACTATGTGTGGATATGTGTTATAGAAAGATTTGCCTCACCCCATCCAACTTGCTTAGAAGGCCTTTTCCATTTCCCTATGCAGACTTGAAGTCCCTTTTTACAATTCCTAGAGCTAAAAAACATATTTTTCCACATACTCACGCCTCAACGACTATACAACATGTGTATACATAGGTTGCACCATTACAGCCCGTGTATGTTGGGTTTTGTGTCCAAAATTAAAGATGGTGTCGGGTTTCCATGTCACGTCATGAGATCCATGATCCTTGACCTTCCATATACTGGAAATGTTCTGACTCATCCCTTCAGTTCCATTTGAGGGCTATAAATGGGCCATATCCAAGTTGTGGAAGAAGGAGAAGAATTCAACTTTGATAGAAAAGTTACTCTAGAAATATTATTCACTTCATATTGACTCTGCATCCCTTTGTCCTTTTAATTCTGAACACATTGTTCATCCCCCAATCTCTTCCCTCTTTGATGAAGAACCTCATTGTCTCTCTTATATGAGATTTCCTTTGTGGAGGATTGAAGTGGTGGAGGCCCAGCTAGAAGGGACTTAGTTTCTCGGTTCCGAGACATGCCCACACAGAAGTTTGTCATTCATACACTTTTGTTGATTATATTTTAATAGAAATACTCTTTTCTTATCTAATTAATGTCTTGCAAATATTTGAATTGTTATTCCATGGGCATATTTATTATGAATATTGATGGATTACGCTATTATATGTGCTAACTATATATATTATCACCATATGATTGCATATCTTGGTTTTTGAGGAAAGGTTGCAGGTGTATAGATTTAAATCGAATGCTCAACAATGTCCTTCTTCGAACATCCAGACGAGGTAGGCTCTTTATCTTTCCTTGTTAGCATCTTTGTTTATATAGAATACTTGAGACTAGAGTTAATTTCTATAGTCATTCCATCTGTTGTGGTTTACCCCATGCCATAGAGTGATTTTCTTCGTAATAGAATTGGCGACCATATTGAGTCTTTGCCTTCTAAAAGGAGTAAAGTTATCAAACATGGTACACACACTTCCACCTACCATACTTGTGGTCATACAAGTATGAGTACTGAGTCAAGTCATAAATATATTGGGAGTCGTTCGACTCCCATACCTACCATAATTAATGGAACTCCTTCCATGCTGTCTACCACTACAGTTGTAGTGACGAAAGTTCCCATCATCACTCTTGTTCGACCTATAGTTAATACTCAACCTCTAGTAATGAGCCCTTTTGGGTCTCTTTTTAGTTCGTCGGGCTACAATACTCAGTCCATCCCTTTTGCCTCTAGCCCTTTCTCTTATGATATGCCGAATTTCACATCGTAATTTTCATCCTACATTCCAACATCTAATTTGAATCCTAGTATTGGACATGGGGGCATGGCTCCTCTGCATATTCTACTTTCGTTTGGCAGTATTCATATTCCCCAAGCAACTCCTACAGTTGGAATCCTATCTCCTTTTCACCTTGGGTCTAATTCTGGTCTTCATGCTCCTTGATGGAGTAATCAACCAGGCGAACAAGCTGTCGCTTATGTTCTGTCCTTTACAGCTACCTCATCCACACCAATTTCGAGGAGGTGAATTTCATACTTTGGGTAATCTCCAACCTGAAGCTACTCCGGCTAGAGGCAATATTTACAACCCTCATCATAACATACCTATTGGAATGGTGCCCAATCAAACCCTTATGAATCAGTTTGGAGGGGGGTTTTACAACCGCGGACATGAACATGGTGCATACCAGAGCCCTGAATGGGATGTGATTCCCTAACATCAATATTTTCTGGGAACTTGGGGCCAGATGTCGCAACCCTGTCTCCCTTCTCTGTCCATGCTCAATTTTCCAGACTTGTCAATATCAATGAACGACCCGGTGCACAATGACTCAACATGGCCCCCTGTCCCCATCGAGCTTCCTTAAGATATTTTGAAATTTGACGGAAAGACTGGTGAGGATCCTGGTTATCACGTCACTACTTTTCATCTTTGGTGCTCTTCCAATTCCCTTAGTGATGATTTAATTTGTTTAATATTGTTTCAATGCACCCTCATAGGGGTTGCAAGAAAATGGTATATAAAGCTACCTGGGGGGATGCAAGGGAATTTTAATCAGATGGTTTTAGTTTTCCTCAAAAACTTCCAATTTTTGTTTCATTATGACGCTGACATAGAACTCCTGTTGCCCCTTCACTAGGACAAAGCCACCCATATCTCAGATCACATCTAAAAGTGGCGCAGAAGGAAGAGGATGATCAAAGCCTACATTCCTCCAGAGTTCTTATTCAAATTGTTTCTTAAGTCTTTACTGCCTTATATTTCAAAGGATGTTTCTACATCCGAGGTAATATATGAAGAGGAAGTGATTTTTAAAGCCCAATAGTTAGATCTCATTTTTTCTCAGTTTCGGATGTTATACAAGATTCTTTGTGATGCACTGAGTTCAAACTATGATCCTAGACAAAATCGTGAGCCCCATGTCGATGTCATTATAGGCTCTGCAAATGTTAAATCTACAGACTTGGTGACAAGATAATTGAATGAGTTGTCTCTAAGACAGTCTATAGGAGGGCAGGCTCCGTCTGTTCCCTCCACTCCCACACAGTCAATAGATGTACATTCTGTGCAATCGTCGACCAACCCAAATGGTAACCAATAACTGGGAGGGAATAAATGGAAAGGACGTGGTAAAAATCATAAGGGTGAGAGGAATAAATATAATAAACCCAAGGAAAATGCTAAAAATGATAGATTGAAGGTTAATGCTAGTGAGGGAAAGAAAGAGAGGCGAAAGGTGAAATTCCCTTGTAAGCTTTGTATTGATGATCACCTTACCCACTTGTGCCCCAAACTCGAGGAAGCTGTGAGAATTTTATCTCTATCGCCCATTGTGCTAACAAATCCTTTTTTGCATAATCAACATATCGCCTTGATCTCCTCTAATGTCGGAAATGTAGTGAGTGGAATTCAAAACCCACCGGCGCAAGACAATGACTGTCTATGCATAAATATGGTCAAGTCTTAGATTGATGTAGCCACTCGGTCTCGCGATTATAGTTCTTCATAGGATGTTCCAGGTATAGAGTCTCCCCCTCCTCCAGATATTCCTTTATATATCAAAAGCCAGATCCCCCGGCTCGTATTCTGAAAGGAGTACTCAAATGCTCTACCCACAACCCTAATTCTAGAGCTTCCCTAAATACTCTATTATTCCGAATCTGGTTCAAACCCCTTGCGTGATGTCAGCTCTGGAGCTACTTTAGACATGTCCTTCATAGAGGAATGCCTTGTTATCTGTGTTAGGAGCTCTAGACCCCTATGGCTCTAAGGATATCAAGTTCGATGTCACAGATGTGAATCCTCACTTGCCTTATCATGTGGATTTTCAAATCCATGTGAATTTCTCAAAGTATACCATCAAACGCATTGTTATTGATGAAGGTATTGTAACGTGCATGATGTACCTCATTTGTTGGAAAGTGCTTGGCTCTCCAACCCTCTCTCAATCTACGACTATGGTGACCTCATTTTATGGTCGTTCTTTTCATCCCCACGGTATTCTCCCTACCTTTCCAGTCTAGTTAGGTAGGAAGATAGTGGAGGTGGACGTCGAGGTGGTTGATGCACCCCTTGAATATAAATTACTACCAGGGCATAACTGGACTTATGCTATGACTGCAAATGGACCTTCGATCCCCATGATCGATAATTCTTAGCCAGAAACTAAGGATATTGGTGTTAGAATGTATTCCTCCCTTATGGGTACCTTTGATTTCGTAGCACCAATTCATCATATCTATGCCATGTCCAGTGGGTTTTCTTTGTCAATGAGGTTTGTTCCTTTCCTCACTTTGTATTTTAATGATCCTTGGACCCTACCTTCCCCAACATCATCTTGTGAAGGTTAGTTGCATATTGGAATGAAAATCCCACTTTCGACGACAGAGACAACGTATCAGGTTGTTCTTGTGTCTACTGTCTACCCTGATCATGTTCCCTCATAGGCCAACGAGGAGGATATGGTTCTGCAGCCCATATGGCCCACCTCATCATCTTTCTCACATGATTTCCTTGATGATACTTTACCTTCGAATGAAGGAATATTAGAGGCCATGAATGGTTCAACTAGGACATGGGATAATATGCATCATCGCTCTTATTTCCTCCCAAATCTTGCTAGAATTGAACAAGATGATTTTAGATCTACCTTGAGTGAGATAGTCCTTCAAGCTGTAGTTCCACTTGATACGCACAACATTTATGCCGAAGGAAACATGGTAAGTATTTATCCTACCATCATGATCGATATCTCTCACATTCCAGGTAAAATTGAAAATGTATATATCGGTGCGAATTGTTCTCCTGAAGAAATTCAGATCTACACCGAGCTCTTCAAAGAATTATGTGATGTATTTTCTTGTTCATATTAAGAGATGTCATGAATCAACCCTCTAATTTTCTAACATGAGATTAAAACCTACCCATATGCTAAACCTGTTCGAAAACATCTAAGAGTTGTTAATCCTAGGAAGGCCAATGCTATTAAGGAAGAGGTGGAGAAACTTCTTAATGTAAGTTTTATCTTCCCGGTTCCCTTGACTGAATGGGTATCCAATCTCGTTCCTGTGAATAAGAAGCAAGGGACCATATGTTTGTGTATGTATTTTCGAGACCTGAATAAGGCATGTCCGAAAGACAACTTCTTGACACCTTTCATTGATTAGATTCTCGATGAGTGTACAGGAAGCAAGGTTTTTTCTTTTATGGACAGATTTTCAGGATACAACCAGATTCAGATTAAACCCGATGATCAACATAGGATGACGTTTATTTGTCCTTGGGGTACCTTAAAATACCAGAAAATGCCTTTTAGCCTTAAAAACACCAGAGCAACCTTCCAACGAGCCATGATCTTCGCATCTCACTTTTCATGATCTCAATCATATAGTCGAATCTTAGCTCGATGATCTCACTTCTCACTCTCGCAAGAGAGTGGATCATTATACCCACCTTCAGATAGTTTTTGAGAGATGTCGGTATTATCACATCTGTTTAAACCCTCATAAGTGCATCTTTTGCTTTAGGTCGGGCCATATTTTAGGATTCTTAGTCTTTGAGACTCCGATCATGGTGGATCCTTTAAATGTTGAGGAAATACTTTGATTGCCTCCCCCGTGTAATATTCCTCAACCTCTAGTAATGAACCCTTTTGGGTCTTTTTTTAGTTTGTCGGGATACAATACTTAGTCCATCCCTTCTGCCTCTAGCCCTTTCTCTTATGATATGCCGAATTTCACATCGTAATTTTCATCCTACATTCCAACATCTAATCTGAATCCTAGTATTGGACATGGGGGCATGGCTCCTCTGCATATTCTACTTTCGTTTGGCAGTATTCATATTCCCCAAGCAACTCCTACAGTTGGAATCCTATCTCCTTTTCACCTTGGGTCTAATTTTGGTCTTCATGCTCCTTGATGGAGTAATCAACCAGGCGAACAAGCTGTCGCTTATGTTCTGTCCTTTACAGCTACCTCATCCACACCAATTTCGAGGAGGTGAATTTCATACTTTGGGTAATCTCCAACCTGAAGCTACTCCGGCTAGAGGCAATATTTACAACCCTCATCATAACATACCTATTGGAATGGTGCCCAATCAAACCCTTATGAATCAGTTTGGAGGGGGGTTTTACAACCGCGGACATGAACATGGTGCATACCAGAGCCCTGAATGGGATGTGATTCCCTAACATCAATATTTTCTGGGAACTTGGGGCCAGATGTCGCAACCCTGTCTCCCTTCTCTGTCCATGCTCAATTTTCCAGACTTGTCAATATCAATGAACGACCCGGTGCACAATGACTCAACATGGCCCCCTGTCCCCATCGAGCTTCCTTAAGATATTTTGAAATTTGACGGAAAGACTGGTGAGGATCCTGGTTATCACGTCACTACTTTTCATCTTTGGTGCTCTTCCAATTCCCTTAGTGATGATTTAATTTGTTTAATATTGTTTCAATGCACCCTCATAGGGGTTGCAAGAAAATGGTATATAAAGCTACCTGGGGGGATGCAAGGGAATTTTAATCAGATGGTTTTAGTTTTCCTCAAAAACTTCCAATTTTTGTTTCATTATGACGCTGACATAGAACTCCTGTTGCCCCTTCACTAGGACAAAGCCACCCATATCTCAGATCACATCTAAAAGTGGCGCAGAAGGAAGAGGATGATCAAAGCCTACATTCCTCCAGAGTTCTTATTCAAATTGTTTCTTAAGTCTTTACTGCCTTATATTTCAAAGGATGTTTCTACATCCGAGGTAATATATGAAGAGGAAGTGATTTTTAAAGCCCAATAGTTAGATCTCATTTTTTCTCAGTTTCGGATGTTATACAAGATTCTTTGTGATGCACTGAGTTCAAACTATGATCCTAGACAAAATCGTGAGCCCCATGTCGATGTCATTATAGGCTCTGCAAATGTTAAATCTACAGACTTGGTGACAAGATAATTGAATGAGTTGTCTCTAAGACAGTCTATAGGAGGGCAGGCTCCGTCTGTTCCCTCCACTCCCACACAGTCAATAGATGTACATTCTGTGCAATCGTCGACCAACCCAAATGGTAACCAATAACTGGGAGGGAATAAATGGAAAGGACGTGGTAAAAATCATAAGGGTGAGAGGAATAAATATAATAAACCCAAGGAAAATGCTAAAAATGATAGATTGAAGGTTAATGCTAGTGAGGGAAAGAAAGAGAGGCGAAAGGTGAAATTCCCTTGTAAGCTTTGTATTGATGATCACCTTACCCACTTGTGCCCCAAACTCGAGGAAGCTGTGAGAATTTTATCTCTATCGCCCATTGTGCTAACAAATCCTTTTTTGCATAATCAACATATCGCCTTGATCTCCTCTAATGTCGGAAATGTAGTGAGTGGAATTCAAAACCCACCGGCGCAAGACAATGACTGTCTATGCATAAATATGGTCAAGTCTTAGATTGATGTAGCCACTCGGTCTCGCGATTATAGTTCTTCATAGGATGTTCCAGGTATAGAGTCTCCCCCTCCTCCAGATATTCCTTTATATATCAAAAGCCAGATCCCCCGGCTCGTATTCTGAAAGGAGTACTCAAATGCTCTACCCACAACCCTAATTCTAGAGCTTCCCTAAATACTCTATTATTCCGAATCTGGTTCAAACCCCTTGCGTGATGTCAGCTCTGGAGCTACTTTAGACATGTCCTTCATAGAGGAATGCCTTGTTATCTGTGTTAGGAGCTCTAGACCCCTATGGCTCTAAGGATATCAAGTTCGATGTCACAGATGTGAATCCTCACTTGCCTTATCATGTGGATTTTCAAATCCATGTGAATTTCTCAAAGTATACCATCAAACGCATTGTTATTGATGAAGGTATTGTAACGTGCATGATGTCCCTCATTTGTTGGAAAGTGCTTGGCTCTCCAACCCTCTCTCAATCTACGACTATGGTGACCTCATTTTATGGTCAGTCTTTTCATCCCCACGGTATTCTCCCTACCTTTCCGGTCTACTTAGGTGGGAAGATAGTGGAGGTGGACTTCGATGTGGTTGATACACCCCTTGACTCTAAATTACTACCAGGGCATAACTAGACTTATGCTATGACTGCAGATGGACCTTCGATCCCCATGATCGATAATTCTTAGTCAGAAACTGAGGATATTTGTGTTGGAATGTATTCCTCCCTTATGGGTACCTTTGATTTCGTAGCACCAATTCATCATATCTATGCCATGTCCAGTAGGTTTTCTTCGTCAATGAGGTTTGTTCCTTTCCTCACTTTGTATTTTAATGATCCTTGGACCCTACCTTCCCCGACATCATCTTGTGAAGGTTAGTTGCATATTGGAATGAAAATCCCACTTTCGACGACAGAGATACCGTATCAGGTTGTTCTTGTCTCTATTGTCTACCCTGATCATGTTTCCTCATAGGCCAACGAGGAGGATATGGTTCTGCAGCCCATATGGCCCACCTCATCATCTTTCTCACATGATTTCCTCGATGATACTTTACCTTCGAATGAAGCAATATTAGAGGCCATGAATGGTTCAACTAGGACATGGGATAATATGCATCATCACTCTTATTTCCTCCCAAATCTTGCTAGAATTGAACAAGATGATTTTAGATCTACCTTGAGTGAGATAGTCGTTCAAGATGTAGTTCCACTTGATATGCACAACATTTATGCCGAAGGAAACATGGTAAGTATTTATCCTACCGTCATGATCGACATCTCTCACATTCTGGGTAAAATTGAAAATGTATATATCGGTGTGGATTGTTCTCCTGAAGAAATTCAGATCTACACCGAGCTCTTCAAAGAATTATGTGATGTATTTGCTTGGTCATATTAAGAGATGTCATGAATTGACCCTCTAATTTTCTAACATGAGATTAAAACCTACCCATATGCTAAACCTGTTCGAAAACATCTAAGAGTTTTTAATCCTAGGAAGGCCCCTGCTATTAAGGAAGAGGTGGAGAAACTTCTTAATGTAAGTTTTATCTTCCCGGTTCCCTTGACTGAATGGGTATCCAATCTCATTCCTGTGAATCAGAAGCAAGGGACCATCTGTTTGTGTATGTATTTTCGAGACCTAAATAAGTCATGTCCCAAAGACAACTTCTTGACACCTTTCATTGATCAGATTCTCGATGAGTGTACGAGAAGCCAGGTTTTTTCTTTTATGGATAGATTTTCAGGATACAACTAGATTCAGATTAAACCCGATGATCAACATAAGATGACGTTTATTTCTCCTTGGGGTACTTTAAAATACCAGAAAATGCCTTTTAGCCTTAAAAACGCCAGAGAAACCTTCCAACGAGCCATGAGCTTCGCATCTCACTTTTCATGATCTCAAGAATATAGTCGAATCTTAGCTCGATGATATCACTTCTCACTCTCACAAGAGAGTGGATCACTATACCCACCTTCAGATAGTTTTTGAGAGATGTTGGTATTATCACATCTGTTTAAACCCTCATAAGTGCATCCTTTTCTTTAGGTCGGGTCATATTTTAGGATTCTTAGTCTTTGAGACTCTGATCATGGTGGATCCTTTAAATGTTGAGGAAATAATTTGATTGCCTCCCCCACGTAATATTCCTCAGCTTCAAGGTTTACAGGGGAAAGCTAAATTCTTACATCGGTTTATAATAAACTATTCCAATATTACTAAGGGTTTCATGCATCTCTTGAAGAACAACACTTTGTTTATATTGGATGAGTGATCTGAGGAATCCTTTGATCCTCTCAAGAGATCCTTGGTATCGATGCCTCTGCTGAAGCGTCCAGACTACACTAGAGATTACTTTATTTTTATCACCATGTCCGAAGGGACGATTGGTATGGTTTTGGTTCAATAGGATGATGAGCTCCATGAGCACGTCGTTTACTATCTTAGTCGAAACTTAGTTGGCCCTGGAATTAAGTACTATCATGTTGAGAAGCTAGCTTTGGCTGTCGTACACACAGTTCAAATATTATGACACAATATATTGCTTTGAAAAATTACCATAGTTTTTTATTTCAACCAATTTCAATACGTACTTACTAGGCGTAGCATAGGGGGAAAACATAATAAATGGATTGTCATCTTGCAAAAGTTTGATATTGATTTTGCTTCAGAGAAATCCAATAAATTGCTATTTTTTGTCAAGTTAATATTGGACTTCGCTTGGTTAGATGAGGACATTATTCACATCGATTCATTTTTGGATGAACACATTTTCCTTGTCTCATCTTCTTACCCCTGGTATGGAAACATTTTGATCTATCTTCAAACCTTGAAGTTCTCTCAGCACCTTTCGAGAGACAATCGATAGTATATACAATATCAAGCTAAGAAATACCTTATCGTTGGTGACACTTTGTATCGTCGAGGCGTATATAATATCTTGCATCATTGCTGGACTCACGAGGAGGTTGAGTCTGTTCTTAATGACTGTCACAGTGGGGCTTGTGGTGGTCATCTATTTGGGCTTGCGACAACCCAAAAGATATTGCGAGCTAGTTATTTTTGGTCATCTATGTTTAAAGATTGCATCAAAGCGGTAAAGAAGTATCACCCTTTCCAGGTGTTCACTCAGAATATGCACTCGCATCCATCCCCTCTTCACTCGGTCATCACCGTCGGTCCTTCACCAAGTGGAGGGTGGATTTTGTGCATTGCAACCCAACCTTGGATGGGGGGCATCAACATATTATCGTGGACGTAGAATACTTTACCAAGTGGGTTGAGGGCATGCCTACAATTAAATTAGATGGTAAGACTGCTTTGTTTTTCGTGTTCAATCAAATTATAGCCTGGTTCAGAATCCTGAGTAAAATTGTCATTGATCATGGCAATCACTTTCAAAACGAAATGATGAAATATTTAGCATCGAAACTAGGTTTTAAATATGGTCATTCTTCCCCTTACTACCCCTAGAAAAATGGACAAGTAGAGGCCGTGAACAAGTCTCTCAAGACAATTTTGCAGAAAACTATCAGCCAGAGCAATTCGAAATGGCATCTCATGCTTCACCCCACGTTTTGGGCATACTGAACCTCGGTTAAGACTTCCACTAGTTTTTCTCCTTTTCAGTTAGCACCCTGTGTGGAGTCGATCCTACCTATTGAATGTGAAATCCCTTCTCTTAGACTGGCATTTTAGCTCATATCTAACACTTTTGATCTTGAACAACGCGTCGTACACCTAGAGATTCTAGGTGAACAATGTCGAGATGCCTCTACGACTAGCAAAGTGAATAAACAACGTGTCAAGGTCTAGTATGATAAGTCTGTCTGTCCTTGACATTACGTTGAAGGTGACTTGGTCCTCTTGTATGACCAAGCCAAAGAAGCATCGGGGGTAGGTAAGTTCAACCCCATGTGGCACGATCCTTATATCGTGTGGCATGTCTTAGAAAAAGGATCCTACGAATTAGAATATCATGAAGGGAATATGTTGGTTGAGCCCAGAAATGGGCTCTACTTAAAAAAATTTACTCTTGAGCCCCAAGCTTGAGTGTAAAGTCTCTTTGTATACTTGTGTATCTTAGTGTATATATCTTTCCCCTTTTGTCATCAACTTTCTTATCAAGCTTTCCATTGGTTGGCAGATGTCAGAGTCTTGAATTTACTTAGGAGTTTGTAGCAAAATGTGTAGTCCTCAGATAGACCTTTTGAACGGGCTATCGTGCGCCTAAAACAAAGATCGTATGCAAAAGTTATGACCCTAGGAAGTTGATGTACCAAGTTACCCAAGTGCGACCCACATGACTTTTGGCGCATCATTTCCTAGGGTTAGGTTTTTGGATGTCTAGGGTTTTTGACATTCCTATTATTGTAAAAAGTCTTTCAGAGCCTCATTGTAATCATCTTCTTGCGAATGAGTGCAGTTGTCACATTTCTTCTCAGAGCTGAGCCACCACCATTCCAGCAAGCTTGTTTTCCACTGCATTTTACAGTTTCACCTTATCTTCTTATTGAAGAGAAAACCAATTTTACTACATCTCTGTTGTTTTGTGTTAAACATCTTCTAATAATCTGTATTCATTTCGTTCTGCCCAAAAAATCCAGATCATTAAATTATTACAATTTAAAATTATTTTAAAAATAAAAATATTTATATTATTAATCTAAAAATGTTATTACAATAATTATTTTATGAAAAAAATACATATATTATTAATCTAAAAATGTTATTACAATCTAAAAAATACTTATATTATTAATCTTTATTATAATGTAAAAAAATCACTTGAGTGAGATTATGAGATTATAGAATTTTCACATTTTAACAAGATTATTTTAAAGTGATAATCTTTTTATTGGAGTAAGATAGTTTCCAATTATTGTTTCTTAATGATTAAGTTTTGATAATTCTATTTTTATTAAAATTTATTATTCTATCAAAATAATTTATACTTATATAAACATAATATTTTTTTTCTTAAAACAATAATGGAATAAATTATATTAAAATACAAAATTATAACAAATGTTGTAACATAAATAGCTATTACAGAGTCCAAAAAAAATCCTAGTGTATGCCCCCAAAAAATATTTTCTACTTTGTTTCTATGCAAAACTAACCAGTGCTCCTTAACACTATATATTTTATAAAATATGCCTAAGATTCATATAACCCTGAAAAACATAGAAATTAACAATGAGCATAGCAACTAATTACTTCCTCTACAACTGTACTTGTTGGTTCAAGGTCTCGATTCACAATTTCCATTTCCTCATCAAGATGGTGGGTCATTTCATCCTCCTTTATCTCACCACTATATGAGTTGGTTGAAAGTCTTTGAATTTAGGCCATGGATTGATCACCTGTACTCAAACTAAGTGCCAAATTTTGTAGGAGAACACATTCTTCTTCCAAATATTCCAATTGTTGATTCAATTCCTTCAGAGACCGCATGATTTATGATATCTAGGTTGTGATTGACATTCTATCTCATGAATTTTTGAAGAAACATTGAAAATTGAGGAACCATTGTCGTGAATATAATCCCACTGACTTATGAGGACTATGTACGAATTTATTTGAATTCTCTAGAATCCATCACGCACCCACTTTGACCAATATCTTCTACTAGTAAAAAGTACTCCATGTTTCCTACAATCCCTCATCTCACTACGTTTCCCAAGTCCTAAGAGTGTTCTTGTATCCTGATTTTGAAAATCGGGAACTTTTTCCTGTATTTAGATTGAAGGATTGAATATTTCCAAGATGCACAAATTGGAAGGATTCCTCTGAACTAGATCTAAAGCTAACACCAACCTAAAGTCACCAGGTTCCTAATGTGATGATAGACCACCAGAGGGGAGGCTTCCCTACAAACTTTCAATTAAGGAAAAATCCTAAACACCAACCAAAAATCGACGAAGTTTCTTACCTCACGAGAAGACATGTCATGCTCGTTTTGCCTCTCAAACATTGATGCCATTATCCCACTGTGAGCTCGAGAAATAAGAAAAAATTACACATAAGCATGTGAATTCGAGGCTTGTTCCATACGAAGGAGGGACTCACATCCCTTCTCATAACTATTCAAATGCTTGGTGAAATGACTTGGGTTGTGAGTTGTGTGACAAATTATATGACCGGGGTAATTGTGTGCCATGTGACAGATTAGTAGCACCAAATATGTCTTTCTACTCATTTAATTGGGGAATGGTTTTTTAATTAAGTGTCACATTAACCATAAGCTCCCCATCTTTTAGAGTTGAGGTCGCCTCTTGTTTAGTTTATTAAGTATTGAGGCTAAGGGGTTGTCTTCTAGTTCTAAATTATAAATTATAAAGGTTAATGTTTTCTTCATTCAAGTATTGAGGCTAAGGGGTTGTCTTCTAGAGCCTCCTATCACAATTAGTAATAGCACACTGATTCCTTTAACTAACTATTTTGAGTCATTTCCATATCTTTATGCTTCTCTTTTATTGTTGAAAACAATACCAAATCCAATGAAGTAAGCTTCTTGTACTCCTCCGCAGTCCATAATAATTGACAACTAACATAATTAAAACACAATCTTTACTATATTTAAATTCTATAATTTATATATTTATTGACAAATTTTTAAATATATTTTTAATAAATTACAAATACTAAATTATTTAAGATATTCACCTTATTATTAAAAATAAGGTGTAAGATCGTTTAAAAATGAAATAATAATTTAATGAAGAGAGATACATTATTTGATGATACACTATGATATATAATTTTTTCACTAATAAAAATAATTATATCATTAATAGTTTTTTGTAATAGAATGTGTAGATTACAAAGTACTCATGTTAACTTTTTATTTTTCATTTAGGGAAATGTAAATGGGAATGGTATGTTAACTTTTTTATTTTTTATTCAGTTAAATGTAAATGGGAATGGTTGGGAAATTTGTATTAAATAAAGTTGGTAGGAAAAGTTATAGTAATTTTGAAAAAAATAAAATTATAATTAAAATATAAATTATTATTAATTATTTATTTTAAAAATATTTATATGTTAATTTTAAATTAATTATTTATTTTAAAAATATTTTTATGTTAATTTATTAAAAAAATGAAATTAGAGTTAAAGTTTTCCTTTTAATTTTATAAGTGAAATTATGACAATTTTACAATTCAATGAAAATTATTTTGAGATGATAATTATTAATAAGCGGGACACACCATTGTTTGAAATTAGGTCCTCCCAAGTCGCCTCTCTTCTTACTGTGCAACCGAGCTGACCTTAAATATAAGGTTTTCTTTTCATCTTTTGCTTTAGTTTTATAAGGTTTTGAAGCTTTCCATTCCCACACTGTACTTGGTCACTTGCTTATCATTCATAAGCTTTAAATCAATAATATAACCGAAGGCCACAGCCACTGAATTTCACTTGGGTATCGATCATCTTATCATAATATCAATGGAAACCGATGAGATAATAATGGTATTGGGTCAGGCATCCAAACTGCATGCGAAAATTGAGGACGCCATAGAGAGGGTGTTACAGTATGACAGTGAAATCAATGGCGAAAACGCAACCCCTGCTGCGGATGAAGCTCAGGGGGAATGTGTGAATGGAGGTAAGTTCTCCCAGTCTGAAATGGGCGTCGATGGAGCCATGGAAGCGATGAGCCTCTCTTCTATTCGAGATGCTTTGGAAGTTCTTGAAGACCAACTCGATTGTTTCCAGGTTTGAATATAAATATTTGACATAATTGCGAATGAGATTCACAATCGGCGTTGTTATACCAGATTACTGTTTGCTTCATATTGGATCTGCTTTCAGTAAGTAGGAGAACCATTTCCCATTTCGCTCCCGCTCCAGTTCATTCCCATTCGCAATCCGATCTTGGCAATACATTAGTTTTGCTTGAATTCCCATTCTCATCTAGGCACAAAATTGTCGTTTGGTTCCCTTATCCCTTCCCATTTCCATTTCCATCTCCATCTCGATACTACATTTCATCAGTATATTACTAACTAGCACAGCCACAATCATGTGGCTGATCAACGCAGAAAAGCTAATTCCATTTACAAACCTAATTAGGATTTCCATGTAATATATATTTTTTTTTACCGAAGCACCCCTCGCCCAAAACATTTTTGTCCCTGAATCCACTCGTGGCGACGCTGAGCTCCTTGTAAATGAATCTATGAGGCCAGAATTCCTGCTCCTATCCTTCTATCTTTTCTCTGTATTTCCCTCTTTTGATAAACACGGCAGCAACCGCCAGCAAGAAGACAACCAGACCGGCTGCTGTAGCACTGGCTATGAATCGCCCTCTCCGACGCTTGGAACGCCTGAGTTTATACTTGTTGGCAAACGACGGGAGACTCGAGATATCAAGCGGGGGTGCCGTGCCTTTCGTGGTGAAGCTCCACGCGTAATGGTGAGGCAATGCAGAGTTTTATACAGAGTTTTTTTCAAGAAACGTGGCAATGCAGATTTTTATATATATTAATTTTTTTTAATCAGTTTACCTGTCAATCACTGGTTAGAGAAGTAATTTCTTAATCATATTAAGTAAATATGAAAAAGTAAACAAGGTAACGGAAGCATTTAAAAATGTAAAGAAATTATAAGAATTAAGTATGTCATGATGTTTACTGAAATTTGTTCCATATATAGATCATGGATCAAAAATATAGATTTTTTTTTAACAAAAAAGAGATAAATGGTTACTCAAATTTGTTCCATTCACTCACCTTATAATCTCTACCCACAATAACGAAATGTTTATTATGAATTTCTTAAATGCTTCTTACACTGGTAGATTCAGTTTAATCGATATTTATTACGCATTAAAAGAGATTAAAATTAGCTGTCTGAGTATTTAAAAATTCCTTAACAATATGTATCTCATTTTATACATATTCATCCATATTTGTAGAGTGCATTTAGCTTCTCTTTTTATTGTCATTAAAAGTTATTATAGAATTCAGAGAAGAGTTATGGTTCTTCTGTGGTCATACTGTGTTGCATAATCACACTGGAGAAGCTGCACCCATGAGGATCAGTTTGGTTTTATCTGGTCACCATTTCCAGCTCCAAATGTTGAGTAGTCATTCCAATGATTATGTTGTGGGACTTCTTAAGTATAGACTCCTTTACGTTGACCCTGGTGTTTTGTTGATGTTTGAATCTTACGTATGGGCTATGGTTCCATGTATCTCAGCGGATTGGAAAGTTCCATGGACTCTGGAGGTTATCTCCGATTCTTCATATGGAGAAGGCGATGAGGTCGAGTTTGTCAGACACCCAGAATTGATATCTTAGTTTCGTGCAGGTTTTGTTGGTAATTTCTTAAATTGTGGCGACACAAGTTTCTCCAAGATTTGAACATATGGACAACGAGGGCTCTGGAACGATGATTTAACGGATCGTGTTTTCCAGCGATATGTTTCTTGTCGTTTTTCCTTTCCCATGTTGTGGTTTGACTGGGGTTGTTTGATATCAATCCACATTCTCAACTTCCCCAAGAGGTAGAGCAGCCCATTGGCTAGGGGAAGATCCTGGTTAAATTCCTAGCCTGCTCAACCTTTTCAACAGTTAAAAACATTAACCAAGTAATTGCAATAACAAAATTGATGATATTGGTTATTTGTGTTGGATCCATATGAATGCGTAAGAGAAGGTTTCTCCTTTCTGCCAGTTGTAGTATGATACCATAATATGGATTGATGAAAAATGTCCTAAAAGAAGTTAAGGAACACAGCAACCTCTCACTGCCTGGTTTCCAATTTCTGTTTTGCTTCGGACCCTAGAGTTTGCAGCATGCATTTTTGTCTGAAGCATTCAAACTCTTTATAATAAGTAGTTGTTGCAAATTCATGCATTGGTAAAAATGTGAGAGGGTAGATGTAAAACGGGTTTCAATCTTCAATGTCTGTATAGAAGAAGAAAGCACTGAAAGGGAGTTAACAGATAAGTCAGATACGGGACTAAGATTAAGCAGTGCTCACATATATGTTCATGCGGATTGCTTTATTATACAATTAATATATATTGGTTCTTTGCAGATTTTGCAGTAGCAGCAGCAGGCTGATAGGGAGGCAGCTTTGTCTGATCTTGGTGAAAGCAAGAGAATTTTCTTGGAGCGGTTGATGCCGCATCAGGGAAGAGAACGGTAAGTTGTGCAGGAGGCACTTGCATTTGCGGGGGAGCCAACTGTTGAAAATGATAACTTGCATCAACCACCCCACCCCACGCTCTTACCAGAACGTCCCTGATTCGCTAGATCAGATGAGGAGCATGCCAAATACTATGAAGATCCTGACATTTCGTTGAAGAATGATGCCATCAAGTCGCTGGGATGGAGAGAAGAGACTGAGGAAGAAATGGATTCTGGTTTGGAAAACTCCCAAACATGCAAGGGAGTAGTTCCTGATGTATACATAAAAAATGACCAGACAGAGTGCAAGGGAATATTTTTCAAAGTTTTATGCTAGAGCATAGAGAGGCTTCAAAAGCCAATAGTTCAGGCTGTTTCTTTGGCAGCCAAAGCTGCTCTTGTAGTAACCAGTATTGTCACTGTCGTGATATTGACTACTGTGGTAAAGAGCAAGCTAAGCAAAGAAAGTATGCGTAAAACGCATTCTTCTCCTTCAGCCGTGGCTCTTTCCTCCCCCATCAACTGGTCCGAAGAAGAGTGATAACCTGGTAAAGTTACATGATAGTTTGGAGGGTTTATAATAACAATTTTAATAATAATCAAATATTTTGAGATTACAGTTTAGCAAGAAGAAGTTAAGTTGAATAAATATAATCTCTCTTTCTTTTCAGAAAGATGAAGGTTTCTGATCATAAAAAAAGGAAAGGTTTCTGATGTTTTACTTTGTGTTGCAGAGAGATCTGTGATGTTTTCCTTGGTATTTGATGACTAGCTACTATAAGCTGTAAATTCGGTTCTTATGCTGTCTGATTGAATGTTTGTTTAGCTAGGTGACCGTATATTCTGGTCTTTTGGTACGATTGTGACTTACAATGTCTATATTTCAGCATATCAGCATCGAATTATATGGTTGGTCGGCATGCTCTTCAGAGCTGTTACACTATCTCATACAATGTGAATGAGATCCCTTATTGAAAGGCCATCTGTAATTCAGCGCCCTCAAAATGCAAGTAGTGTATTTGTGGTTTTACTGGAATTTCATCATTCCTCCCTCGTTAAAGAATGTTCGCTGAAAGAGGAAGCTCAAGTTCTAGACTATATTCCTATGATTCTTCTTGGCACTAAGCTATAAATGACCAGTGACAGTTTTCTCCATCGTTACTGTGTCAGAATTTCGAGAAAATAGTATTGTATGGACATTATGCATGGACACGGGTTGTCTGGTTAGGTGTGATGCCGAAATCAAGATGAATCCAGGTTTTTCTTTTAAATTTTTCATGCTGTTTAGTAACTCTAGATTTAACATAAATTTACCTAGATATTATTTGATAATATATCTAAATTTAAGATGAATTTACTAGACATTATTCAATAATATGCAACCATTCCAGAAATAAAAAAACAAAAAGATCAAAACAGATGTGAACTTTTATGATGTCCATTACATCCCTTGGTCTCTGAATGAAAAGATTGAAAAACAAGATGAAATATGTGAAACAAACAAACGGTAGGCTACGCTCACTTCTATATTATTCAATGAAGATAGATTACATCCTTATATAGGAAAAGACTCTACCGAGTTGGTTACATGCAAACCAAAGACCTAAACTCTTAACTATGAAACTCTTAAGATGCCTACAACTGGCACTTACTCCATTATTTCCAAGTGTCCCCCTTAATGGAGAATGGACTGACTTCTACACCTAACAACTCCCTAAACAACTCAAACTTAATCTTTCCAAGAGGCTTAGTGAAAATATCAGCAGCATTTTCACTAGTATTACAATACATAAGAGCTATTTCATTTGACTGCAACTTTTCTTGAACAAAATGAAACTGAGCTTCAACATGTTTTGTCCTTGCATGAAAAATTGGATTCTTCGCAATATTGATTGAACTTTGATTATCACATCTGATCATCATAGGTTATGTTCGTTCTTCTCCAACATCCTGAAGAAGTCTTCTTAACCAAACAACTTCACAAGTTGCTGCACACAAGGCTTTATATTCTGCTTCAGTAGAAGACAAAGATACAGTAGTTTGTTTTCTACTGCTCCATGAAACAACCCCGGATCCAATGATGAACGCATATCCAGTGGTTGATCTTCGATCATCCAGATTGCCAGCCCAATCCTAATCTGAATAACCGGTCAACTCAACATCAAATGCATCAGTATATTTAATACCATAATCAAGTGTACCTTTTAGATACCTGAGTACTGCCTTTGCTGCATTCCAATGGCTTTCATGAGGTTTCACCATGAACTAACTTAACACACTCACAGAATATGAAATATCAAGTCTGGTTATGGTGAGATAATTCAGACTACCCACCATCTGTCTATACATAGTGCCATTCACCTCCTTCGAACCATCATCACAAGAAAGTTTCACATTCTGTTGCATGGGAACAGTAGAAGACTTACACTGATCCATTTTAAATCTCTTAAGTATTTCTCTCATATACTTATTCTCACAAACAAAAGTTTGGCCTGCATTTCTCCAAACTTCAAGACCTAGGCAGTAATGCAACTCACCAAGACCTTTCATTTCAAATACCTTTGATAACTGCTCCTTGATTTCATCAATTAACTTCTCTACATTTCCTGTAATTATTAAATCATCAACATATAATGAAATCAGTACTATATACCCCTGTTCATCAAATTTGGTATACAGATTTGGATCACTTTTTCTCCTCATAAAATACTATTGAAGAAAGAAAGAGTCTATCTTTTCATACCATGACCTAGGTGCCTGTTTTAGTCCATTCAATGCTTTCTTTAACTTACACACTAAGTGTTCTTGCCCCTTTTCAACAAACCCTTTAGGCTGAGTAAGGTAAACCTCTTCCTTTAACTCACCATTCAAAAATGCAGATTTAACATCTAACTGATATAGCTTCCAATGGTACTTTGTAGCTAAAGAAATTAACATTCTGATAGTATTTAATTTATCTATTGGTGCAAATGTTTCAGCGTAACCAATACCTTCTGTTTGTTAATACCCCTTTGCCACCAGTCTAACCTTACACTTATCTATACTACCATCTGATTTAAACTTGGCTTTGTATATCCATTTTCATCCAATGGGCTTCTTATGTTTAGGCAATTCAGTGAATTCCCAAGTATTGTTTTTCATTATAGATTCATATTCTTCCTCCATTGCATTTCTCCATTCATCATGTTCATTAGCTTCACCAAAAATCATGGGTTCTATGACATTTGAAATGCTACTCATTAGGGCATAGTCTTTATACCTCTTAGGAAGTCAAATCTGTCTTGAAGATCTTCTCAACTGATTATCTTCCTCCCCACTTTGTGAAGATCTGTCTTCACCTCTAGGTGAACTATGACTGCTTGAATTTTCCATATCATGAGTCCTTCTTGCTGCTGCTGCTACTGTCATTGCGGGGATGGCTGCTGCTGTGTGGGATATTGTTGATGTTGTTGTTGTTCTTGCTCTTCTTTAAATCCTTCATCAAGAAGTCTTTGCCATTCCTCATGACTGTTGTCGTCATGATTTCATGCTTCCTGCTCATGGAAAAGTACATCTCTACTTGCAGATACTTTGTGAGTAGAAGGATCAAACAGTTTGTATGTTTTAAATTCAGAACAATACCCAACGAAAATACATTTAGTGGCTTTAAAATCCAATTTCCTCCTATTCTCCTTTGGAATATGTGCAAAATCCTTACACCCAAATACTTTCAAATTATTAGCTGCAGGTTTGGAACCATACAAGGCTTCGAAAGGAGTAACATTATCAAGACACCTTGTTGGACTTCTGCTCTTTAAATAAACTGCAGTATTTATGGCTTCAGCGCAAAATGCATTTGAGAGATTCTTACCTATCATCATACTACATGCACACTCTACCAGAGTTCTATTTTTCCTTTCAGCGACTTTGTTTTGCTATGGAGTGTGAGGTACTATAAACTGCTATACTATTCCATTATATTTGCAATATTTGTTGAAGTCCCCTAATTTATACTCTCCTCCTTGATTTGAATGGAGGATTTTGATGGATTTTCCTGTCTTCTTTTCCACCATGGTTATGAATTCCTTAAAGTAATCGAAAACATCACTTTTTCATCTAAGAAAGTAAACCCATGTGTATCTCATGCAATCATCAATAAATAACAGAAAGTAAAATTCACCTCCTAAAGACCTAGTCTCCATAGGCCCACAAACATCAGTATGCACAAGATCTAACACATCTCTCTTTTTCTTATCAGCATTAGAGGGGAATTCATCTCTATACATCTTTCCTAATGCACATCCATCACAAACAACCTTCTCATTCTTTAACATGGGAAGTCCTTCAACCATATTCTTTTTCTGTAATAACAATAAATCAGGATGATTGATGTGTCCATACCTTTGATGCCAAAGAATCTCCATTGGCATAGCTGCAGAAGTCAGTGCATGATGTGTTGGGTTGGTAGCATCAATTTTGTATAGACCTCCTGCTCTGACTCTCGTTGCAATAGTTTGGATGTGGTCCAACAGATCCTTCACTATGCAATAATTCTTGAAGAATTCAACCTTCAAGTTCTGATTTGTAATGGTGGACACAGAGATCAAATTTTTCTTTATTCCCGGCACATACACCACATTGCAAATGTCACGAACAGTACCATTCGACAATGTCACAGGAATGTCTCCATATCCCTTGATCTGATGAGCACAGTCATCTTCAAGATATATGCTGGCACCAATATCTGTTTCTTTAAAATTAACATACCAATTTTTATTACAAGTCATATGTATTTATGCTCCAGAATCCACAAACCAGGCATCAGAATCATCCATTTCAGCAGATAAAGCAGCGTTAGACACAAACTGTGATCTAAAAATTGAAGAAGACTTGAAAAAACTTGAATAAATATTGCAAGTTAAATGATATGTGTTTAAAACAACAGGATCAATTTGCAACACATAATTAAGGTTTACTTATGTAAAATACACATAGACAGCAGCATAAAACATTGAACATCAGCACATAAACACAACAACTTGATAAAGGAGTTCACCCCACTTCGGCCTACATCTCTTGGTCCAGCTTCCAATGGATCATTATTATTAAATTGCTCAAAGTGCTCAAAAGCATGCCTTACAATGCTCAAAATGACAAACCAACTGCTCCAATGGCTTCCCAGCGTCCCAAAACCCCTGTCTGGGCTCTTTCGGCACCTGAAACAGTCGAAAAATGAGAAAAATATGCCTCCTTGAAGCTCCTTCTCCAACTTTGTTGTCTTTGGTTCTACAATTCGCACCCTTATTCTCCAAACCTGGCTCACACGCTTATTTAAGTGTAAAAACTTGGCACCGGGTGCAATCGCGCCAACGGTGCAAACCATAGGATGGTTAGGGCGCCTCCAGCCCCTAACTGCCTAGGCACCTGGGCGTATGGCCATAGGACCAAAAGCTGGGCGGAGAAGTGGTTAATCCGTTTGAAAACTGTGAGAACCACCACAACCAATACCCGCACGCATTTACGTTCCAAACAATAGTTATGGGTTAATAAATATGGTTATACATATAATATAGTCCGTGGACTATATTCAAACCCGCGCGCAATATTACAACACCAATAAACATATGGTCGACGGTCATATATGTTACAAAGAACCACGGGTCGGGGCTAAGCCCCGGCCTGACCCCCCATGCCAATACAACACCAATACAATTTAAATACAATGTTTCCTGCCTCCCTAACAAGGGACAAGTGGCGGTAAGTTGGCTAGTGGAGTTTCATAAGAGCTTTGTACTGTGGGGGAGGTTCGGGGGTCGAACCCCGCGGACTCCCCATATCATTTTATATATATATACAACCATATGAACCAGTCGTATAGTGACATGTGGCGCCAATAGATTGGACCACGTGTCCGCACATTATTGGCTACAAATGACACGTGCCATCACTCGATTGGACAACCACCAACCAATAAAAATGTGCCACATCTTCCACCTGCCACATCATCATGATGGTACGGCCCTGCCACATGGACGTACAGACTGTACGGAAATGTACAGTCAGCATCCCAAAATTTTGCCTGTTTGGCTTGGCAGACAGATCGCGATAACTCCTTCATATGGACTCCGTTTGCGAAAGTAAATATACCACCGGAATCAGGAAAACGAGACAGACGCAATGGTACTATTTTCATCGCATTCTGAGCACTTTGAAAATTGAGCAAAATTTGATCCCCTGATCACACCTCCCCATTGGGAAGCTTTTGGACCTCCAAAAGACTATCTCAGTCTATGTGAAGATGACGGTATAGTTCCCTCACCCTTCCAACCTCAATCCACTTGGCCTTGCTTGGATTCGTCCCTTTAATACCAACTCGCAAATACTCCACATTTCCCCGCTTCGAAGTTTGCATCCTCCTGTCAAGTATGGTGTCTTCCTGCAGTTCTGTTAGATACTCTGGAGAAAAATCATCTATGGAAGGAATCTGAACATGCTCTCCTTGATCATCGATCAACGGAGGCTCATACAACTTCAAATTCTCAACATTAACA
>ML803085.1:170266-215763 GCA_009831015.1 Picea engelmannii
GAACTTGAAGAAGAAGAAGAAGAAGAAGATGATGATGGAGGAGGAGAGGGTGGTGGAGAAGCACCATTCCCTCCATCTCTGCCTGGAGTCTTGTCACCACCGCCTCCCTTATGCATTGAAGGGTTAGAGCCTTCACCCTACGAAATCACGGTTCGTTCCATTATGACTTTCATCATATCTCTCAATTGTATGATAGTCTGCCTGAAGTCTGCTTCTTCATCTGGAACACGTTCATGATCTTCTGCATGTGCCATGCTTGGTGAATGTCTCTCTGCAACTTGCAGTGAATGAAACTGCTTCCTCCTCGTCGGATAAGAACTTGGCTCCACAAGTTGACCTTCTCCTCAAGTGAGTTTCAACCTTGTGAGCATCAGAAACAAAACTTGCAAATAATCAAGTCTTCAAAACCAGTGCTCTGATACCAACTTGATCTAAAAATTGAAGAAGACTTGAAAAAACTTGAATAAATATTGCAAGTTAAATGATATGTGTTTAAAACAATAGGATCAATTTGCAACACATAATTAAGGTTTACTTATGTAAAATACACATAGACAACAGCATAAAACATTGAACATCAGCACATAAACACAACAACTTGATAAAGGAGTTCACCCCACTTCAGGCTACATCTCTTGGTCCAGCTTCCAATGGATCATTATTATTAAATTGCTCAAAGTGCTCAAAAACATGCCTTACAATGCTCAAAATGACAAACCGACTACTCCAATGGCTTCCTAGCATCCCAAAACCCCTGTCTGGGCTCTTTTGGCACCTGAAACAGTGGAAAAATGAGAAAGATATGCCTCCTTGAAGCTCCTTCTCCAACTTTGTTGTCTCTGGTTCTACAATTCGCACCCTTGTTCTCCAAACCTGGCTCACACGCTTATTTAAGCATAAAAACTTGGCACCGGGCGCAATCACGCCAACGATGCAAACTGTAGGACGGTTAGGGTGCCTCCAGCCCCTAACCGCCTAGGCACCTGGGCGTATGGCTATAGGACCAAAAGTTGGGCGGAGAAGTGGTTAATCCGTTTGAAAACCGTGAGAACCACCACAACCAATACCCGTGCGCATTTACGTTCCAAACAATAGTTATGGGTTAATAAATATGGTTATACATATAATATAGTCCGTGGACTATATTCAAACCCGCGCGCAATATTACAACACCAATAAACATATGGTCGATGGTCATATATGTTACAAAGAACCGTGGGTCAGGGCTAAGCCTCGGCCCGACCCCCCATGCCAATACAACACCAATACAATTTAAATACAATGTTTCCTGCCTCCCTAACAAGGGACAAGTGGCGGTAAGTTGGCTAGCGGAGTTTCATAAGAGCTTTGTACTGTGGGGGAGGTCCGGGGGTCGAATCCCGCGGACTCCCCATATCNTATATATATATATATATATATATATATACAACCATATGAACCAGTCGTATAGTGACACGTGGCGTCAATAGGTTGGGCCACGTGTCCGCACATTATTGGCTACAAATGACACATGCCATCGCTCGATTGGACAACCACCAACCAATAAAATGTGACACATCTTCCACCTGCCATGTCATCATGATGGTACAACCCTACCACGTGGCTGTACGGACATGTACAATCAGCATCCCAAAATTTTGCTTGTTTGGCTTGGCGGACAGATCGCGATAACTCCTTCATACTGACTCCGTTTGCGAAAGTAAATATACCGCCGGAATTAGCAAAACAAGATGGACGCAATGGCACTATTTTCATCGCATTCCGAGCACTTTGAAAATTGAACAAAATTTGATCCCCTGGTCAAACTGCCTAAGATCCCGTGAGTCAAAATTCGAGGGTTCATCAATATCATCACTAGCAATAAATATTCTGAGATCTTGATTTGAAGATTTTTGTGCATAATGACCTGAATGTGTTCTAGGCTTATTCCTAGCCTCATCACTTTTCTTCTTATGATAGTCTTTAACAATATGTCCAGGTCGACCACAATAAAAACAACTCTTTGACTCATTCCTATTAGATTGCATACCTTGATTTGGAGGTTGTCTTCTCTGCGATGAACTGCCTCTCTGCCATGAACCACCTCTCTACCATGAATTGCCTCCTCTGCCTCTTCCTCCTGATCTCCCTCTCGTAGATCTATTATTTGATCACAGTGCCAAATCTTTACTCGGAGGCTTCAGATTCCTGCGCCTCTCTTCCTCTTGCAACAAAATGCCTGTCAGTTCTTCAAACGTAGGAGGTTTTTCCCTTGCTGCAAGACCTGTTATGAACATATAATAATCTTCTAACATACCATTTAAGGTAATAGTGACCAGATCAGTCTTGGAAATAGTTTCCCCTATATTTATTAGCTTGTCTTTCACCTCTTTAATACAGCCCAAAAATGAATTAACAGATTCATTTCCATCCATCTTAATGCCTAGCAATTTAGTTTTCAGGAACTAAATGCGATTTGTGTTGCTAGTTTCATACAATTCTTTAAGAGCTTTCCATGTTGCAGTAGAAGTTGTAGCATCTCTAATACGTGGAATTATGCTATCTTTAATTGATATGCGCAATAATACATTTGCCTTGTTTTCGTGCTTCTCCCAATCTTGGATCTGTGCTATTGTCGCACCAACAGCGGCATCAGGTTTTAGTTCTGTTCCCTTTGCAATGTTCCAGACACCATAGCCTTCCATGAGCGTCTGCATCTTGAATTTCCAGTTAATGAAGTTCGATCCATCTAACTTGTTGGCTTCATTGAGGTAGGTCTCCATCGACGGATTCGTCATCGCTGCAAGATTTTCTCTGCAAGTGAATTACCAAGGATATGCAACTTTCTGTCGCTCTACCTTCGGATACCATTGATCCGTCTCAATCTCGACTATGCAAATAACCTCAGCACACCCTTCCTCTCTGAGTTCCTATACTAGATTTCTGAATACCCAAATCACCAAACTTTTGTTTCCATAAAACAAATGGTCACACACAAAATCTCACAAATAGTATTCTCTTAAATAATCCACTTTTAAATAACCACCTCACTATTTATGATGCTTCATCCTTTCATAACTCCACTTCATATATAAAATAATAAAAAAAAATAAAACTTTAAAAACCCATTTTAATAATGAAGTGAATAATTCCCTTTAAAAAAAAAAAAAAAAAACTTTATACCTCTCTCAAATAATCAAACGCTTCATGCTATAACTTCAAAAGCATGCGCACAAAAAAGAACCTCATGTTTTAACCTCACGCAGATCGTGCTTCTAGAATTCTTATATAGTCAAGCAAAGCATTGTATGAGGTCGACGCTTTCCACATGCACAAGAAACAAAACTGTTCCGTCCATACAAATGCAAAAAAACTCACGATTGGCCCACGGTTGGCAAAAACTCCACGTCTTCAAACACCACAAGCTTTCCGCACCTCACGCTTTTTCACAAATGCAACAGACGCATTTGCACCATATCTCAAAAGTTCACGCAGTAGGCTTTTCTTATCTAGCCTGCAGACCAACAAATATTTCTGCACCTCACTCTCTGCATCTCATTCTCGTGGCTCTGAAACCAAGATAAAATATGCAAAACAAACACAAGGTGAGGCTACGTTCACTTCTATATTATTCAATGAAGACTATATTATTCAATGAAGACGGATTACATCTTTATATAGGAAAAGACTCTAGCGAGTCGATTACATGCAAACCAAAGACAACTAAAATCTTAACTATGAACTGACTCTTAAAACGCCTACAACTGGCTCTCACAACTAAAGCTTACAACTGGTGCTCACAACTGAAGCTTATAACTGGTGCTTACAACACTTACTCCATTATTTCCAAATAAACATCTCACTAAATGTCCATGTTAACAACTGCAAATTTTTTTATAAATAATCAACGTACAAAATTCAAAGTTTATGGAATGATGTTGAAGTTGAAATGTTCCAAAAGCATTTACAAAGTTCTGCGACTTTTTAGTATATGGAATAAATCTTCAACCATAATAATTCAATGCTATAATCGACGGTGATATCAAACATGTATTTAATGATAAACATCGCTGTGTTTATTGTCACACAATTTTGATCGCGTATTGTAATAATAACACAATTGCCATTAAAATACTGCTCAACTGGTTTAGTAATACTATCGATTATAGTCCTTCACGAGTGCAGCTTTCAATTTTATTTAAACGCGTGTTCAACTATCGTGAATGTTGAAAATCGCCTGCCATACATAAGTCTGCAACAATGAAACAGGTGAACCCCATTTCCATTTTTTTTTTTATTTTTTTAATAATTTGAAATATTTTTCGCTCACAACACAAATCATAAATTCCAATCAAAGCAACTGAAACTTTTTATTTTAATCATTTCAAACATTTCCTTACAGCTAAATTTCATTGCCAAAACTTATATTTTAATCACTTGAAACATGTGCTCAGTACAAATCCCAATCAAAACTAACTGCATAAACCCAAAACCATCAATTTCATTGCAAATATGTAAAACTGAGTTCAATCCAATAAATATATATCCAATAAATGAAAGTGAAAAACCCAAAACCATCAATTGCATTGCAAATTTGTAAAACTCAGTTCAATCCACTACATATATCCAATAAATGGAAATAAAGGTAAATTTCATTGCAAAATCTTTTATTTTAATCATTTGAAACATTTCATGAGTACAAATCCCAATTAAAACTAAGTGGATAAATCCAAAAACATCAATTGCATTGCAAATCTGTAAAAGTATCCAATAAATGGAAGTGAAGGTGATAATAAAGGTAAATTTCATTGCAAAAATCATTTGAAACATTTCGTACAAATCCCAGTTAAAACTAAGTGGATAAATCCAAAACCATCAATTGCATTGCAAATCTGTAAAACTCAGTTCAATCCACTACATGTATCCAATAAATGGAAGTGAAGGTGATAATAAAGGTAAGTTTCATTTGCAAGAACTTTTATTTTAATCATTTGAAACATTTCTCAGTACAAATCCCAATTAAAACTAAGTGGATAAACCCAAAACCATCAATTGCATTGCAAATCTGTAAAACTCAGTTCAATACACTACATGTATCTTATAAATGGAAGTGAAGGTGGACTCCATAGCTAAAGAAATGTGAACTCTATTTCCAAAATATTTGTTTTAATAATTCAAAACTACCAAAATATTTATTTTATTAATTCAAAACTTGCAATAAATGGAAGTGAAGGTGAACTCCATTCCCAAAATATTTATTTTAATCATTTAAAGCCTATCTTCATTCAAAACACAAATACCATTCAACATTAGATGGGCATAATTCAAAACCAATCAACTTCAAGTTTGTAAGATTGTACCCAACTACAAATGTGCAACAAATTTAAAGTGCAAATCTCAATTAAAGGGGTGTAGGTACAACTCAAAATCAATTCATTGCAAATTTGTAAAACCCAAGACCAATCAAGTCTACAACAAATGGAAGTGAAGATGAACTCCATTCTAAAAACATTTAAATCCCAATAAAAGCCTAATGGGTATAACTCAAAACCAATAAACTCTAAATCTACCAATAAACTCAAAACCAATAAACTCTAAATCTACCAATAAACTCAAAACCAATAAACTCTAAATCTACCACAGATGGAAGTGCCAAATGGGTATAACTCAAAACCAATAAACTGTAAATCTACCACAAATGGAAGTGAAGCTAAAATCCATTCCCAAAACTTTTATTTTAGGAATTATAACCATAATCAAAGCCACACAATTCTAACTCCCAATGAATGGTAGATCTGTAGAACTTAAAATCAATCAACTATAACACTGAAACCAATCAAACGCAAGACCTATAAACCTCTAGAATAATCAACTATAAATCTACAACAAATGGAAATCAAGGTAAACTTCATTCCCAAAACTTGTATTTTAATAATTAGAAACATTTCCTCACTCAAAGGACCAATCCCAATTAACATGGGTGGGTATAACTCAAGACCAATTAAATACAGATTTATACAACTCAAGATCAATCAATTACAAATATGAATCAACTACAAATATATACAACTCAAGACCAATCCACCCAATCCACTCCAAATATGAATCAACTATATACAGCTCAAGACTAATCCACTCCAAATATGAAACAAATGAAGTAAAGGTGAAATCCTTTTCCAAAACCTTCATTTTTGTAATCTAAGTCATTTCCTCTCATAGCACAACTCAAACCCATGAGTGTACAACCCATGTCCAATCAATTGAGGACAAAAAATCATCTCATAGTGTCACCATAGAAGGGTAGAAATGGCAAGGAAACACTAACAAGGAACTTACTTCATTAGTATTTAACAAGATACTAGTGTCATTGGATATAACAATGATGCTTGTGGATATTGGTCCCATGCTATTGATCAAAATTTGGATAATAGAAATTGGAACAATGTTATAGTGTTTGAATGTGGAGTTGTACCCGTCGTTGTAGCAATGCTCCCACTATTGATATATATATTGTTAAAATGTCAAATTGAGTCATTATAAGAGGAAATTAAATTTATATTTATTGTAGACATGCACCAACTATGTGTCGATATGTGGTATAGAAAGATTTTCCTCACCCCATGCAACTTGCTCATAAGGCTTTTTCCATTTCCCTATGCAAACTTGAAATCACTTTTTGCAATTCCCGGAGATAAAAAAAAAAATTCCACATATACACGACCTAACAACTATACAACATGCGTATATGCAGGTTGCACCATTACAACCCACATACGTCGGGTTTTGTGTCCAAAATTTAAAATGGTGTTGGGTTTCCATGTCACATCATGAGATCAATGATCCTTGACCTTCCATATACTGGAAATGTTCCGACTTGGACCTTTAGTTCCATTTGAAGGCTATAAATCGGCCATATCTGAGATGTGGAAGAAGGAGAAGAATTCAACTTTGAGAGCAAAGTTACTCTGGAGAAATTATTCACTTCATATTGAGTTTGCATCCCTTTGTCCTTTTAAGTCTGAACACATTGTTCAACTCCCAATCTCTTCCCTCTTTGATGAAGAACCTCATTGTCTCTCTTATATGAGATTTCCTTTGGTGGAGGATTGAAGTGGTGGAGGCCCAACTAGAAGGTACTTAGTTTCTCAGTTTCGAGACATGCCGACACAAGAGTTTGTCATTCATACACATTTGTTGATCATATTTTAATAGAAATACTCTTTTCTCGTCCAATTAATGTCTTGCAAATATTTGAATTGTTATTCCATGGGCATATTTGCTATGAATATTGATGGATTATGCTATTATATGTGCTAACTGTATATATTATCACCATATGCTTTTGTATCTTGGTTGTTGAGGACAATTTACTGGTTTATAGCTTTGATTCGAGTGCTCAATGGTGGCCTACTTCGAACATCTGGATGAGGAAGGATCTTTATCTTGACTTGTTAGCATCTTTGTTTATATATCATACTTGAGACTATAGTTGATTTATGCATTCATTCCATCTGTTGTGGTTTACCCCATGCCATAGAGTGATTTTCCTCGTAACAGAATTGGTGACAATATTGATTCTTTTCCTTCTAAAAGGTGTAAAGTTATCAAACGTGCTACACACACCTCCACCTACCAGACTTGTGGTCATACACATATGAGTACTGAGTCGAGTCATAAAGATATTAGGAGTCCTTCGATTCCCACACCTACCATAGTTAATGGAACTCCTTCCACACCTTCAACAACTACGGTTGTAGTGCCAGAAGTTCCCATCATCACTCTTGTCCAACATGTAGTTAATACCCAACCTATGGTAAGGAACCCTTTTGGGTCTCATTTTCGTTCGTCGGGATGCAATACTCAGTCCATCCCTTCGGCCTCTATCCTTTTCTCTTATGGTATGCCGAATTTAACATCACAATTTTCCTCCTACATTCTAACATCTAATCTGAATCCTAGTATTGGACTTGGGGGCATGGCTCCTTCGCATATTCCACTTTTGTTTGGTAGTAGTCATATTCCCCAAGTGACTCCTACGGTTGGAAGTCTACCTCCTTTTCACCCTAGGTCTAATCCTAGTCTTAATGCTCCTGGATGGAGTAATCAACCAGGAAGACAAGTTGTTTCTTATGTTCCATCCTTTACACCTACCTCCTCCACACCGATTCCGGCCAACACATTTGGCATGAAAAGTCCACCTCTATCCTCCAGATTTCCACCTGGAGGAGGTCAGTTTCATACTTTGGGAAATCCCCAACCTAGAGCTTTTCCAGCTAGGGGTAGTATTTACGACCCTCACCATAACATTCCTATTGGAATGGTGCCCAACCAACCCCTTATGAATTGTTGAAATAATGTAACTGAAAAGTGTATTCTAATTATTATTGTTGTATTATTCATTAGATCAATCCCCTATTGCGGATTGATCATGTCGGCTATTGTAAAATACCAAATCCCCTTTTGCAGATTGGTCAAAACATAACTGTAATAGGAAGAATAAGTCAGCCCCATAATATATTAAAGAGGCCCCATAATATATTAAAGGTGCTTATAACCACCCAGAAGAAGAAGTCGGCCCTACTAGTGAAGAGACACCTCCATACATACGTGCGAGAGTCGTATAAATAAGGAGGCTAGCGCCTCACTTAGACACACATTCACTTGTTCATTGAGAAGCAAGTTTCAGAGCTGTAGTTGGAGGAGAGAGAGAGAGAGAGAGAGAGAGAGAGAGAGAGAGAGAGAGAGAGAGAGGCACATTCTTGGGAGAGGACTTTCTGTATTTGTTAGATTTATCTCTTGGCATTGTATTGGCTATCTATAATAAGGAAGTTTTGCTGGGTTTTCTCCCCCATGAGGGTTTCCCAGGATAAATGATGTGTCTCTTGTGATTGTGTATTTCTCAGTGATCCTAGCTTATTCTATTGTTATCTAGTGAAATGAAAAAAACTCTAATAATAGCTTAAAACTTAACATGGTATCAGAGCTAAGATGATGAGAGCATATTTCACAAGAGAAAGTGAAAAACGTCACTGTTGTCGTACATGCAAATTAGGGATTTTTTTTGATGAAGTATTTCAGCCCCAAAACCATCTAGAAAAGTGTGCCCTTCCTCAAGGATCACTTTGGCATCCTCAACGCAACTTTTCAGTGGATAGATCTCCCAGAAAGTGAAACCCTAGTTTAAAAAATTACCAGAATAACCAGAAAACCAGAGTACCAGAAGTACCAGAGGTACAAGAAAACCAGAAGCACCAGTGAAGAAATCTGTTGATCAAGTTTGAAGGGGTAAAAGTTGGATTTTCATAAATCTGGCTGCACCAGCTAACTCGCCTCAGCTTAGCGCATCTATCCCCTGGATCAGAATTTCAAAATTCGAAGTTTGAAAAATTAGGGTTTCCTCATAAAACCCTAAGTTGCAGTGGAAGTTGCAGTCTCAGAACCAGTTGCAGTATCAATTGCAATTGTAGTTGTAGTCATAGTACCATTTGCAGTCACCCTTGATGTTCTTAAGAGTTGGTGATCATTACCGTTGCTACCAGATGGTTCCTCTACCTGCAAGTGTCATTAGAGGTATGTACTCACACATGTTTAAACAGCTAATCTTTAAAGTGTATTTGCAAGAGAAGGGATCTCTTGTCATAGATCTAGAAGGATCTCAAGATCCAACACATTCAGAGGAATAATGCAACCCAGGTGTGATTATTTTGATATGTGTCTATTTTTTATGACATTATTTTGATCAATGTTGCATGTTATAGCTATGACCATCCTGCTAACCTTTGATCAAAATCTGAGTCAAGGTATTAGATGGATTAAAAGTTGAGATCATAGAGTTTATACTCTAACCCTACCTTCTGTCAAGATAATGTATTGTCTTAGTACAGAAGACAGGTTGAAGAAAGCACTTGTCATATTGAGTGAAGGAGACTTGGAAGAAAACCAAGCACACTCATTCTTGAGGACAAGGCTCCATGTTTGATTAATCAAATTGATAAGATTCAAAGGTACACATGAAAAATTGATGACTACCCATTTACACGTAACCACTATAGTTGAGATAACAGTCTTTGTAAAGTATTATACTTGGTGGCATGTGAGCATATAGAGGTAAATACTTAATGTAATCATTTTCCTCATATAAATAACACCTCCACTAGGAGAAACCTCGCGTGCTAGTTCCAAGTTGCCATGGAGGAATGTTCAATCACAACACTATAAGAGTGTTGATCTCATTTCGTAGTGTATCTCTAACTTTTGATCGTTTCTTTAGATAAGCCATGAATGATAGCTCTAAAGGAGCTACTGTGATGATTATTCGTGTTATTTCTTTATCTATTATTATCAAAAGGATATTATTCTTGCTTGTTGTTTTGTTTCAGGTCATAGGTGATAACCCTGAGAAAGCTATAGTGAAGGTTGCAGAAGGAAACATATTATATCAGACATGAAGCAAACTATGTACATGACCATATACACTCATGCACCAAAGAAGATGAAGAAGAAGCTATCTCTTGAGATTCATAGTATCTTATATGAATATTGATTGAAAGGAGTAGAAGGCTCCAAAGATGACCAAACATTAGAATAGGAAGTTGACCTTGTTTGAAGCCTGACTCAGCCTTTCATATTTAGACTTGGTATGCAACACCAAGTATACCCTGTAAGAGTTGATGAAGTACTGATCTCAGAAAGGATCACATGAAGAGACAACCTCTAGGACTAGAAGACAGATGTCGTGAGAAGACTAGATCATAACTTCAAAGACTCCTAGGAGATATGAAATCTCCAAGATGATTCGCTTGTTTCAGTGACAAAGAAAGAAGCCAGTCAGAAAGACTAGGATATGGATTCTTTCGTGAGAAGATAATTCAGTATTGACTTCCAATAATGATCCATAAAGATCAAACATGTTCCAGATGTACAAAGCCTGATGTATGTCCAGAGGACTCTCCCAACAAAAGGGATAAGACTATGATGAGACACTTATTGAAGAAATAGTTCCAGTATTTATGAAGACAAACAGAACAACCATGATTCATATATAGTATGAGATGCAGGGGGAGCAATCCCCATATTTAAAACTGAGTGGAAGTTGGTGCAGTAAACTAGTTGGGTCATGGAGACATGAATATAATGAAAGATAGAGTTACCTCCATGAAAGAAGAAGAGCTATCTTTAATATCAATTATTGAGCCACTCTCAGTTTCAGATGAAACTTTTTCCATGATAGAATAAGAGGAGTTACTCTCAGATTTTAGCATCCATGGTGAGAATAAAGTAGTCATTCTTAGCCTCAGAGTAGCTACAGGTGAAGAGTCCCAGATTCCAGAAGGAACAGTTACAGAGAGAATAAAGGACATGCAATTAGATAGATGGTGCCTTGTAGAAAGCACATTGAGCTAGCACATGATTGTGCAGATTGAGTTGTAGCTGAGAAAGTGTACTAGATTGGTACAATGTAATGAGAAAAATTGATTTGAATATTGAAGATAGAAAGAATCATGTCTTCCAGTTGAAGAAGGATCTGTACGTGTTGAAGCAAGCTCCTAGAGCTTGATATGGCAGAATTGACATTTTCCTGACGAGCTTGGGCTTTACAAGAGTAAAGTTGATTGCAACCTCTAATTAAAGGTTATGAATGATGAGCCAGTGATATTGCTACTATATGTCGATGAATTATTCTTAACTGGAGAATAAAATCTCATCACCGAATGTAAGAATAAGCTCGCCACAAAATTTGAGATGAAAGACCTTGGCCTAATTCATTATTTCTTAGGTCTTGAGGTATGGCAGAGTCCAAAGAAAATCTTCCTTAACCAAGGAAGTATGCAGTCAAAATCCTGAAGAGATTCGACATGTTGGAGTGCAAGTCCATGAATACACCCATGGAAACGAAGCTGAAGCTACTGGTCGAAACTTCATCGGAATTGATTAATGCCACATTGTATAGACAGATTATTGGATCGTTGATGTACCTGACGAACACTAGATCAGATATTTGTTTTTCCGTGAACACCTTGACTCAGTTTCTGGTAGAACCCAAACATGTTCACCTAGTTGTTACAAAACATGTGATGAGGTACCTTAAGGGTAGATTAGATTGTGGTATCAACTATGATGGAGATCATGATTTCACACTGAGTGGGTACACTGATTCAGATTGGGTTGGAAGTGTCTCTGATAGGAAGAGCACTTCAAGATGTTGTTTCAGTTTGGGATCAGCCATGATCTCATGGCAGAGTAGGAAGCAATCCAACATTGCTCTCAGTACATTGGAATCAAAATGCATCATTGTGTGCTCTCCCAGCTGCAAAGCTATATGGATTCGTAAGTTATTAACTAGTCTATTCGACCTAGAGATGGAAGAAACCGCTATCCTATGTGACAACCAGAGCTACATAAAGATGACAGAGAATCCTGTAATTCATGACAAATCGAAGCACATAGAGATCCAATATCATTACATCCTTGACATGGTGCAGAGAGGAGCCATAAATCTCCAATATGTTAGCACATATGAATAGGTTGCTGATGTATTGACCAAGCCTCTATCTCATTTAAAGTTGGAGCACTTTCGATATAAGCTTGGTATAGTCAGAAAGGACCTCCCTCGAAAGGGGGAATAATGTTGTGTTGAGATATGCTAGCCTAGTACTGTGCTTCCATCTTAATTATTGTGATGTAAATCTAGTCTAGTATTGTGTTTCTAGCTTAATTTGTGTGTTGAGATATGGCAACCTAGTACTGTGCTTCCATATTAATTACTATGACGTAAAGCCAGTCTAGTATTGTGTTTCTATCTTAATTGTTGTGTTGAGATATGCCAACCTAGTACTGTGCTTCCAGCTTAATTGATGTGATGTAAATCTAGTCTAGTACTGTGTTTCCAACTTAATTGTTGTGTTGAGATATGCCAGCCTAGTACTGTGGTTCCAACTTAATTGCTATGATGTAAAGCCAGTCTAGTATTGTGTTTCCAGCTTAATTGTTGTGATGATGTGCCAGCTTAATTGTTGTGATGATGTGCCAACTTAATCGTTGTGATGATGTGTTAGCCTCATGATGTGATGATGTGTTTCCATCCTCATGTTATGATGATGTGTTGCCGACCTTTGTGCTGTGATATTGCTTCTTTTGATGTTGTATCAGTCTTGTGTTGTTATTGATGATGAGGATGTATTAGTGTTATACTAATCCATGCTGATGCAGATGATGATGATGATGCCACTTCATCCCCTTGCTAAATATGATGATGATGATGCCACTTCAACCTCTTGCTGAAGATGATGATGATTATGCCACTTCAACTCCCGAGTCCTTGCTAAAGATGATGATGATGATGATATTATTTCATCTTTAATGTTGAAGATGATGATGATCTTACCTTAGCCTTATACTAATGAGGATGATGATGCTACTCCATATCCATGCTGTGTTGATGATGCTCCATCCTCTGTGTTGTGTTGATGATGAGAAATTTTTTTGATGATTTATAGATACACCCATCAGTGTTCCAAGATGATATTGATGATGTTTTCCTCTCACCCACTTGATGTTGTCCTCTCTCTCACCTGATGCTATTGTAGAATACCCTTGTTGTTAAGGGGGAGTGTTGAAACAATGTAACTGCAAAGTGTATTCTAATTATTATTGTTGTATTATTCATTAGATCAATCCCCTATTGTGGATTTATCATGTCGGCTATTGTAAAATACCAAATCCCATTTTGCAGATTGGTCAAAACATAATTGTAATAGGCAGAATAAGAAGTCAGCCCTAGAATATATTAAAGAGGCCCCAGAATATATTAAAGGTGGTTATAACCACCCAGAATAAGAAGTCATCCCTACCAGTGAAGAGACACATCCCTCCACATGTGCCAGAGTTGTATAAATAAGGAGGCTAGCACCTCACTTAGACACACACTCACTTGTTCATTGAGAAGCAAGTTTTGGAGCTGCAGTTGGAGAAGAGAGAGAGAGAGAGAGAGAGAGAGAAAGAGAGAGAGAGAGAGAGAGGTGCATTCTTGGGAGAGGAATTTATGTATTTGTTTGACTTATCTCTTGGCATTGTATTGGCTATCTATAATAAAGAATTTTTGCTGGGTTTTCTCCCCCATGAGGGTTTTCCAAGATAAATGATGTGTCTCTTATGATTGTGTATTTCTCAGTGATATTATCTTATGCTATTGTTATCTAGTGAAATGCAAAGAACTCTAATAATAAATTAAACCTTAACATGAATCAACTATGAGTGGGGTTTTACAACCCCATACAAGGACATGGTGCATACCGAAACCCTGGATGGGATGTGATTACCTAACATCAATCTTTCCTGGGAACTTGGGGCCATATGTCACAATCCGGTCTCCCTTTTTTTTCCACACTCAATTTTCCAGACTTTTTAATACTAATGAATGGCCCAGTGCGTCATGACCCAACATGGCCCCCCGTCCCCACCAAGCTTCCTTCAGATATTCCAAAATTTGAGGGCAAGACTAGTGAGGAACCTCGTGATCACGTCACTATTTTTCATATTTGGTGCTCTTCCAATTCCCTTAACGATGATTCTATTCATTTAATATTGTTTCAATGCACCCTCATGGGGGTTGCAATAAAATGGTATATAGAGCTACCAGGGGGGACAGATGAGAATTTTAATAAGATGGTTCTAGTTTTCCTCAACCACTTCCAATTGTCGCTTCATTACAACGCTGACATAGAACTATTGTCGACCCTCCGCCAGGACAAAGCCACCCATATCTCAGATCACATCCAAGAGTTGAGCAGAAGGAAGAGGTTGATCAAAGCCTACATTCCTTAAGAGTTCCTGTTGGAATGGTTTCTTAACTCTTTACTGCCTTATATTTTGAAGGATGTTTCTACATCTGGGGTAACATCTGAAGAGGAAACGATTTTGAAATCCCAACAGTTTGATCTCATATATGATCATTCTTGGATGTTATATGAGATTCTTCCTGACGCACCAAGGTCAAACTATGACCCTAGACAAAATCTCAGGCCTCATGTCGATGGAATTATAGTCTCCTAAAATGTTAAATATACAGACTTGGTGAAAAGTTAGTTGAAAGAGTTGTCTCAAATCCATTCTATAGGAGGGCAGGCTTTGTCTATGCCCTCCACTCCCACTCAGTCGACGAATGTACATTCTATGCAATCGTCAACCAAACTGAATGGTAACCAACAAACAGGAGGGAATAAAAGGAAAGGACATTGTAATTGTTGATATTATGGTAGCTGCGGGAGGTATTTACCTCCACATGTAAACCTAACGAGAATAGATTATTCTTGGAAGCAAGAAGAAACCCTAATTAGTTGGCTAATAACCCTAGAATACAAGTCGGCTCAAGAGGATAATTTGTATTAGGTTATTAGCCTCCAAGAGAAGAAGTTGACTAAAGAAAATATTATATACTAAGTAAATAGGCACCCAGAATGAGAAGTCGGCCCAGGCAGTTTTCCAGTTTTAGTATAAATACAGGAGGCCAATCTTCATTCTAGCAGGAATTCTCAGAACTGTAGTAACACACTTGTGCGCACTGTAGTTGGGTAGTTTTGTGTGCAAGTTCTAGAAAAGATATTGCCGCCAGTCTATCGTCTTGGTCTTCTCTAGGTTTAGAATTTTTGATAAGCTTTTGTTATTCTTTCTTGGTGTGTTATCCTTGGAGAGAGGTGCGTTATTGTGTTTGGCTATCTATCCTAGGGTTTTCTTCCAGAATGATTCTTTGTCAAGGTTAAGGTGCTCGAGGGTGGATTACGCCTATGGTTGGGTGACAATAGTGATATTTTCTATGGTTAAATGAGCGCATCCATTATATTTTAATAGGCTATGGGCCCACACCTCCTTCATTCAGTCTAACCACTGGAAGGGAGCATAACCATAAGGATACTAAGCTCGTTGAAGAACTACTGCTAGGGTTTCTAGCATAAGCAGTTACTAAAGCACAATCACTAGGGTTACTAGCAGGTGTAGTTGCAAAAACCCTAATCCTCTCATTGAGGAACCTTAAGTGAATGGATTGACCTAATTTCCAGATATACTAGTGCACCCTAGCCTAGCACATCTCCTGGTACTCTTAGCAAGACAAGACGTCAAGTTTGAGTTTTTGGTCAAATCTAGGGTTGACCAAGTCAAAGCAACCATGACTTACTCTATCAAGTCAGAAAACAAGTTAGATGGGGCTTCCAAATTCAAAGCATGGAAGACAAGGATTGATCTCATCCTTGCCAATAATAAAGTGTTGGATATCATGAAACGAAAGATTGTTGAACCATATTTTGAAAAAGGAAAAGAAAAGGAACTGCAGAACGTTGCATTTATGGATAAGTTCAAAGACAATGACATCAATGCCATGAGTATCATAGTGGATTATATAAAATACCACATGATACCCTACATCTCCCATATTGATTCGTCTAAGAAGATGTATGATTCCCTAACAAACCTCTTCACAGACAGAAACATTGGACAAGTAATGAGGTTGAAGAAGGAGCTCTGTGACATGAACATGAATGATGATGATATCATAACATCATACTTTGTGAGAATATCTCAGTTCAGATAGCAACTACAAGCTATTGAAGAGATCATTTCAGAGAAGGAATTGGTAAACATAGTACTCAATGGTCTTCCCAAGACATGGGATGCATTTTCCACAAGCATGAGCACAAGGAATGAGTATCCTACATTTGAATAACTTTGGACTTGATGTGCACAAGAAGAATCAAGGATCAGTGCAAAAGAGAAACCCCAAAAGAAGTACGATGATAAAGCCTTCACAACAAGGTTCAAGGATTTCAGGAATAAAAATAAATTTGGCTCTAGGAAGAAACGAAATCAAGAGAGAGATATGTCAAGAATACAATGCTTCAATTGTTGAAAGTATGGTCACTACAAGAATCATTGTCCCGGGTTAATAAAAAGGAAGGAATTACACGAAGCATCAATTGCAAAAGTAAGGGAACCCTCAAAGAAAGTCAAGCAGGACAAAACATACTTCTTCTTCTAAGACAAGGTAACAATACTCTTCATAGTTCTTGTACATACCATGTTTTCTATACATATATTGCATATCTATTTCCTAGAAGATAATATGTTCAAAGAGAAACTATACCTATGGAAGAACAACAAGATAAGGATTTCTATCACAATGACTATAAGTCAAGCAATACACATGAAAGGATGAAGTACATAAGAAACAATTGCAATATAAGCCAAAATAAAAATCAATCTTGAAGAAACCTAGAAGAAGTAAAAGACAAAAAGAAGTCAGAAATCAAGAGGAAATTGGAAAAAGACTTATGACACTTTGCAAAAGGAAATAAGGATGCAGACGGAAGCGTGCACTCTCTTAGTTGGAGGGAGCTGATTACAGAATTCCAAAAGATGAACATGCACTCATGCATGAAGCACAGATTAGGAGGGAGCTAATCCTAAATAATATAATCCACAGAAGATGATGAAGTATCTATCCATGTTCCCATCAATGGTACCAACCATGAAGATCAACACATGTTCATTTTGACTTTAGAAGAATCTTCTTCGAAAAGAAGCCTTAAATTATCCCTGGTTGTTCATCCACATCCATGATTCTATGATGAAAGGAAGAAGTCGAAATCTTCAGGGCATGGAATCTATAGAAAAGCTCCATGGACCCAAGAGCTAATGGAAAACATAAGGAAGAACATGAATATTCCAAAAGAGAAAGAAAATATAGAACAACCAGTCATTGTATCGAGAATCACAAGACTACCAGCCTAACCTAAACTCAGTAAAAGAAATCAAGCAAAGGAAATGAAATTTGTGATGAAGAACAGTGTATAGAAGACTATGATGATTGCATGTTCCAGTAAACTAGACATACCTCTACATGAGCCATTATATCATCCACAATATCCATGGGTTGGAGTTTACATCAAATGAATGCAAAGAATGTTCTCCAAAATAATTGAACAAAGAACGTATGTATAAAAACTTCAAGGCTTTGAGGTATACCAGGAAGAGACTCTTATATGCAGATAGAAGAAGGCTTTTTGTGGATTCAAACAACTTGGTGCGGAGCCTCCAATGCACAACAAAAGCATGGTGGAAAACCTTCTATAACAAAGATACTATATCAAAATGGTTACTCAGAAATCAAGGATGATGGATTGCCAATCCATGACAAATATATCATGATGACAGAAGAATCACCACTTGGATATGTTCCAAGTTTGACCCTTGCCACGATGTTATGAGCTAGTAGGAAACAAAAGAGATGAATTCAACTATGATGATTAGAGAAATATGAAGCCTTCAAAAAACCAGTGTTCCAGAAAGACTGAAGTACATTGAGATCAAGAATTACATTCTCCGTGATGAAGTCCAGAAAGGAGAAGTGGTTCTCCAATACATATCTCCACAGATGAGCAGATAAGAATGCATTTTGGTAAAGCCTCTTTTCAAGATGAAAGAGTTTGTGTACTCAAGCTGGAGCTCATGGAGATGACTTCCTTATTGAAAAAGGAAGAAATGACTCCCAGGTTGGGAGGGAGAACTAATGTGTTATTGATTTATGGAAAGTCATTTTTCTGTTCGAAAAATGGTCCAGGATGAGCAATTTCTTTCTAGTTCAGAAAGTGGTTTGAGATTTCTGACGAACAGACATTTTTCAGTTTGGAAAATGGTCCAGATTGAATGCTCATTTTTGTAATGAAAATGTTTCGATGGATTGCTGATGTACCATAGACAATGATTCTCCTTGTGGTTAACATGGGGAATGGTTTAGGACAATCTATCTTCTTGACGGTCACTCTCAATAATGGTCATGAAGACTAGCCTGCCTCGCCAGACAATCATTCTTTCGAAGCTCACAGTTGTGAGTAGTTTTGAAGAATGGTATATTTTGGAGGTTGGTGCAGGACACATTTTCCTTAGGAAATGGTTCGGACAGTAATTCCCTAGGGCATATTCATTCTCTCCAGGTTGCACTTTGTTTAGTGTCGGAGGAATGGCCCAAATAGGGGAATGGTCTAGGTTCAGCAATCAGGGACAGGGATTTCCTAGAGAAGATTTATTCTCTCCAGGTTGCACTTTGTTTAGTGCCAGAAGAATGGCCCAGATAGGCGAATGGTCCAGGCTCATAAATTGGGACAGTTACTCTTCCTTTCTTGAGAAGAATAGTCTAGATAGCTCATTGTCGATGTTTTACTTTCTTAGGGCAGATGCTCTTCCAAATCTCATAGATGTGAGTGGAAGAATGGTCCAGATGATTCAGTTTATATATCATAACAATGTTTTATATGCAGGTTGATGATATGATTGTTATGGATAATGTATGTCTCTAGACAGTAGATGTATACTACTATAGTGGATGTGTTCCACTGATTGTGACTATATGTCACTAATAAAGTATCTGTGTGCTACTTGGTGTGGCAGTGTACCACTGGATTGTAGTTGTGTAACACTATGGATAGACACAATTGTGTTCTATTGAATGACATTGTTTTGATCACCTTGAAGACTATCAGTAGTGTTGGAAATGATTATCAACTAGATGGATGATCAATGGACAAAGATTTTCCATACGGAAAATGGTTCAGAACATTTATTCTTCTAGGACATATGTCTGAATTAGAAGAATGGATCTTGTGTCACTCTGTGGAGTGAGTGAATTATCCAACATCATGTATGATTACTCAGATGGATCATGGTTCTAAGAGATGATGCAACTGATGACATTGATAGTGATGATGGTGCTCATGATCTAATCATGAGATAGTCTATATGACTATGTTGATGCTGCCAGGTGAATGGTATGTTTTTTCTCAAGACCATTACCTTTAATACCTCCCTAGCTAGGAGGGAGTGTTGATATTATGGTAGCTGCGGGAGGTATTTACCTCCACGTGTAAACCTAAAGAGAATAGAATATTTCGGGAAGCAAGAAGAAACCCTAATTAGTTGGCTAAGAACCCTAGAAGACAAGTCGGCTCAAGAGGATAATTTGTATTAGTTTATTAGCCTCCGAGAGAAGAAGTTAGCTAAAGGAAATATTATATACTATGTAATTAGGCACCCAGAATGAGAATTCGGCCCAGACAGTTTGCTAGTTTTAGTATAAATATAGGAGGCCAATCTTCATTCTGGCAGGCATTCTCAGAACTGCAATAAAACACTTGTGCGCACTGTAGTTGGGTAGTTTTGTGCACAAGTTCTAGAGAAATTGTTTTTGCCAATCTATAGTCTCGGTCTTCTTTGGGTTTGGACTTTCTGGTCATCTTTTGTTATTCTTTCTTGGCACACTATCCTTGGAAAGAGGTGCGCTATCTTGTTTGGCTATCTAGCCTAGGGTTTGCTTCCAAAATGATTCTTTGTCAAGGTTAAGGCACTCAAAGACAAATTCCCGACATGTTTCATTGATCAGATTCTCGATGAGTGTGCGAGAAGCGAGGTTTTTTATTTTATGGATGAATTTTAAGGATACAACCACATTCAAATTAAACCTGAGGATCAACATAAGATCGAATATATTTTTCCTTGGGGTACTTTTGCATACCATAAAATTCTTTTCTGCCTTAAAAACGTCGGAGAAACCTTCCAACGAGCCATGACCTTCACTTTTCATGATCTCAATCATATATTCGAAGCTTAGCTCAATGATCTCACTGATCACTCTCGTAAGAGATTGGATCACTCTACCCACCTTCAACTAGTTTTAGAGAGATGCAGGTATTATCGCATCTGTTTAAACCCTCATAAGTGCATCTTTTGTGTTAGGTCGGGTTGTCGTTTAGGATTATTAGTCTCTAAGACTGGGATCATGGTGGATCCTTTAAAGGTTGAGTTAATACTTTGATTTCCTCCCCCACATAATATTCATCAGTTTCAAGGTTTATAGGGGAAATCTAAATTCTTACATCAATTTATAGTAAACTATGCCAATATTACTAAGGTTTTAATGCATCTCTTGAAGAAGGACACTCCATTTATATGGGATGAGCGAGCCCAAGAATCTTTCGATGCTCTTAAGAAAGCCTTGGTACCCACAACTCTGCTGAAGACTCCAAACTACAATAGATATTACTTGGTTTATATCGTCATGTCTTAAGAGATGATTGGTATGGTTTTGGTTCAGGAGGATGATGAGCTCCATGAGCATGTTGTTTACTATCTTAGTCTAAACTTAGTCAGCCCTGAACTCAAGTACTATTATGTTGAGAAGCTAGCTTTGGTTGCCGTACATGCGGTTCAAATATTACGACATTATATATTTCTTTGAAAAACTACCATATTTGTTGATGTCAACCCATTTTAATACGTCCTTACTAGGCATATCATAGAGGGGTATATAATAAATGTATTTTCATCATGCAAGATTTTGATCCTGATTTTTCTTCGACAAAATCCAAGAAATCACTAGTTTTGTCGAGTTAATATTGGACTTCCATTGGTTATATGAGGACGTTATTCATGTTGATTGATTTGCAGATGAACACATTTTCCTTGTCTTGTCTCCAGACCCTTGGTATGGAGACATTTTGATCTATCTTCAAACCTTGAAGTTCTCTTAGCACCTTTCGAGAGATGAACAACGACGTATATGGTATCAAGCTAAGAACTAACTTATCTTCGGTGAAATTTTTTATCATTGAGGCATAGATAATATGTTGCGTCATTTCTTGAATCACGAGGAGCCTAAGCTTGTTCTTAATGACTTCCACAGTGGGGCTTGTGGTGGTCATCTATTTGGGCTTGTGACAACCCATAAGATATTGTGAGCTGATTATTTTTTTCCATCTATCTTTAAATATTGCATTGAAGTGATCAAGAAGTGTCACCCTTTCCAGGTGTTCACTCAGAAGATGTGCTCACATCCAGCCCCTCTTCACCCAGTCATCATCATCAGTCCCTTCACCAAGTGGGGGGTGGATTTTGTGGATTGAAAACCAAACTCGGCTGGGGGGCATCAACATATTATTGTGGTCATAGAATACTTTACTAAGTGGGCTGAGGCGATTCCTACAATTAAATACGATGGTAAGACTACTGCATTTTTTGTGTTCAATCAAATTATAGCCCAGTTTGGAATCCCGAGTGAAATTGTCATTGATCATGGAAGTCACTTTCAGAATGAAATGATGAAATAATTAGCATCGAAACTCGGGTTTAAACATGCTCATTCTTCCGCTTACTACCCCCATGAAAATGGACAAGTAGAGTCCTTGAACAAGTCTCTCAAGACCATTTTGCAAAAAACTGTCAGCTAGAGCAAGTATGACTATTATCTCATGCTTTACCCTGAACTTTAGGAATACCGAACTTTGGTTAAGACTTCGATCGTTTTTTCTCCTTTTTAGTTAGTACATGGTGTGGAGTCGATCCTACCTATTGAACATGAAATCCCTTCTCTTAGATTGGTGGTTAAGCTCCTACCTGACACTTCCGATCTCAAACAATGCCTCGTACACCTAGAGAGTCTAGATGAGCAGTGTCAAAATGTCTTTACGACTAGAAAAGTGAATAAATGACGTGTAAAGGTCCAGTATGATAAGTTTGTCTGTCCTTGACAGTATGTTGAAGGTGACTTGGTCCTCTTGTATGACCAAGCCAAAGAACCGATGAGGGAAGGTAAGTTAAACCCCATGTGGCATGGTCCTTATATCGTGCGATGTGTCTCATAAAAATGAATCTACGAATTAGAAGATTATGAAGGGAATATGCTCATTGAGCCTAGAAATGGGCTCTACTTGAAAAAATATTATGCTTGAGCCCCAATATTGGGCGTAAATCTTTGTATACTTGTGTATCTTAGTCTATATATCTTTCCCCTTTTGTCATCGACTTGCTTATCAAGTTTTTCCTTGGTTGGAAGATGTCAACAAAGTCTTCAGTTTACTTAGGATTCGTAGATGGTGCCAGCCATCATAAATGGAACTTGGCTTCCACCGCTTGGGTTGTTTACTGACCTGAGGGTCAACTAGTGTCTTCAGGTGGCATTTGTCTAGGGCCATCAACAAAATATGTGGTTGAATATAGCGTCGTTATAGATATTTTATGTGATTTCATTTCACATGGTATTCATTCTTTACATGTTCATCTGGATTCCCAGTTAGTAGTATGTCAGTTGAAAGAAAGTTACCGTGTGCACGATCCTACTCTACTATGATGATTCCTACAGGTATAAATTTTGGAACGACATTTTGATTTTATCACTTATAATCACATACATAGAAGTTCTTATTATTTATCCGATGCATATGCTAATTATGTTTTGTATTAGGATTTGTCACATAAATAAAGTAAAGAAAACACATTCACAAATGTACACATTGTAATATAAGTAAATTTGAATACTAACATTTTTATATTTCATTTCTTCAAAAATATGGTGTTATAGTACAAAATTGGGTCTCACACCCTCAAAATACATATACGACTAATCAATACAATAACCATGAAATATACACATGTGGTGCTAGATGTGTCTCATGATAACATTGTATGACATTTGCGAGATGCTAGAAAAGTCACACCCAGGCATGGGGCACACCTACAACCTACCGCTGCATCGCCTACGGTAGAACCTCTACCTGAACCATGAGAATTCTTTGCGTCAAATGAGACATGTTTCCCTGGACGTTTTGAAGAACTCTCTCAGTGTCTCCTCCCACTGGCTCATCCCCTCAGTGCCTTCGTCAGTGTCATGGGAGTCCATTTGGCTGTTGCGGACCCACATATGTGTAACATACATGTTTTAATTAGTACTTGACGTCACCCAAAAATATTTTTGTTTTTTCTTTTACAAAAGTACAAAAAAATAAAATATTTAAAAAAAAATTCATACCTATGTCTCCATAGGTGAAACCTGGTGGTAATGGCATGTTTGGATCTCCTCTAAAGTCGATACCTGCATATGGGTAGTCATCCATAGCTATCACCTGTCGACGCCACCAAAAGAAAAACTTGTTTTTGTATGGTGTTGTTACCCTACCACGCCCCAACTGTCTCATCACCTCGGTCCACCGCGCCATGGCTGGATCCTAAGATCTATGCAGAACAATCTCGACTCTAGGGCCCAAGCCTGGAACCCACCCAAAGAAAAAAATACTTAATATAGACGCAAACTTGAAGTTCCTCTCTCTACCTTGTTTGCAGTCTTTCATCTGGCTTTTCATGTTTTCCAGCAGTGAGGTGCACCAATCATAAACCGTGGTTCACAAGCACTCCACCACGTATAAAATAGGTGGCCTTGATTCCTAATGCAATGAGGCTGACCTAGTGATATGTGCCAACACTAGGACAATGATCTTGAGACTCAGGTTGTCGATCGCTCTAATTGGGATTTGGCTCCCTACCTTCTCATCCCTTTCAATGCAGTGAGTGGCTATGTAGTCCTATATATTCATGCCACTCCCATCTCCCTAGGATTTGAGGTTCACCACCTCACTCGACGTGATAATCCTGGCAGAAAATATATGTCCTCTACTTCAATCCTCAATGGTTTACCATCGAGGTTGAAGGCCTCTACTTCTGGATCCCAGTAGTTTACCAGCATTTGGAGCAGTCTCACTTGATCCCTCATTCATTTGAGAGACCAAAATTTATATAGCCCACATCTTCTTAATTCCAATTGGTCCCCTGGATCTCTTTCTACTACAACATCAACCTCTTCATGCTCTCTTTCTCTCCACTCTAGCACCTTCCTGGAAGTTTAAAATAAAATTTTGAGTCAATATCGTTTAAAAATTTCAAGTCACGGACTTGTACGCAAGTTGCAATTTACATAGTCGCCTATAAGTATGCATATATGCAGTTTGTTTTTATCACAATCATGTATAGGGCTGCATATATGTGACCCAATGAATTACATCCCGCGTACACCCTAGTTTCTAATTTACACCTTAAAATACTAAGAAATTGAAGCCTAAATTAAAATTTTAAACCAATATAAATGAAGAGAAGGGAAAGAAGACTTACTTGGTCCAGACGATTTTCAATTCCATCACTCGTAGCTCCTGCAATTGACAGTTGAATATCATGCGAAATTTGGTCCAAAATGCACTATTTTGGTAAAACATACAAATGGTATAGTAAAATTGGTCATTTTCACTATTTATAGAAAAAATTTACCCACTTTACATAGTTTTTGCTAATATTTTGGCCTAGTGGACTAATAGTGCAGTGGATGGATTTGGTTATGGTGGTTTTATCTAGGAATTCTTGTAGTTTCTAGCATCATTTCACCCGTTCGTGACTTTGCCAGGTATTTTCTTTTACCATGCATATAGGATAGGTCATCACTCCATGTTGTACACTTGCATTATCTTATAACTGCAATTTGTATGCCTTAGGTACAATCCCATTTTTTAGCGATACATAACCTTCTTTCTGCAACTAGAAGTGTCATTATTGAATGGTAGAGACTTACCAAACATGGGTTCCCTAGTTAGAACCTTTGTACCATCTAGTTCTCATGTAGATATTTTTCCATAGGATCGAGAGTCCCTTATAACTAATATAACTTTTCATTCGAACCTCATTTCTTACTCATAAGCATGTTGATCTATACCTATGGGACTCTCACGACTTTGGTTTAAGATCTTTTCTGACTATCTCAAAAAGAGAAAAGATTGTTGACTGAACTTGTCTCTTTCACACTCGTAAATTGGATTTGAAAGGACAGATATTTGGTGTAACTTTAACCATTTTCCAGACCAAGTAGACTAAATTAATGAAAAAGAAAATTCTTTGGAGTTAAGTTGTAATTGAATCTCACTCTGTTTATTGCAGTATTGAGCCTATTTTCGGTTCCCACTTTCGCATTATAAGCCTATTATCTCAGCAATTTGCATCATCAGCCAAGAAGAGCCTTGTTTATATCCTTTGCAGATTGAAACCCTATACCATATGCAGAAACATTCCCCTGAGTGTCCATATCCTGCATGCACCTCCTTGCATTGAACATAGGTATGTTCCACTACTGGAACTAGTTGCTTACTCGTGACACTCATTTCCTACTATCTATCATAGCATTCATTTGTCTATGAGAAAAAAAAAAGACGGGTGGGAAAAGAATATTATCTCATCTTGGAAGCAATCATGTTGACTTTGAACATAGCACAAAATTTAGAGTCCACTTGTCATCCAAAGTTTGGGTTTAGCATTACATTAGGAAGATGAGCTCATTACCTAGAGTTTACACCTCTGACTGATTACTCTTCCAGACCTCATGGAGAGTTTTATTGGTGCCTCCTGCATCACAAAGTTTCATCATTGAGTCTATGCTGCTAGATTCCTCCATATGTATCATGCTCTTTTTCAAAGGATGTTTATCAACAGGTGTCATCTATTTCTCAGAACTCTTGACTTTTCATGTCAGCCATACCCTCAATAAGTCTCAAAGTTACATGAAGTTGTAGTCCTACTATGCACCCCAGTCCTACTTTGATTTTGGGTAGGTAACCTTGAACCCAACGGTTGACATCTCCTCATTGGTCACTGACTGGGGGGTTTCCCTTGTGTTCGACGACATAAAATATATTCACACATTCAGATTCATGTAGTGTCTTAGATGCCAATATCCTTATTGGTGGTTTCCTCATATTTGTCGACAATTTTCATCATTGGTTGCTATTCAGAGGGTCTTTTTCGTGCACTGCTTTCATCTGCTGCATGCGAAAGAGGAATAGGGTCATTGGTTAGTGAACACATTCTTTGTTTGAGTTCCTCCAAATCATCAAGATCCTTCTTTGTACCTCTTGCTGATTGATGAGAGATTCCTTAATGATCTCCTTTCAGTGGGTCTCCCTCCATCGAATTTAGCTCATATATTCTAGAAACAAGACCTAGAGTCCTATTAGTACCTAGCAGCTTGCAGTCATCAGTGGCAGGTTATCTCACCATTGACAGTTGGGAATACATGAATGTCTCCTGATCAATGAATTATTCAAGTGTTCGACCTCAAAAACTTTATTCACACTTGTAAGAATGTACTCAGTTCCTTGATACCTACTTTCATTATCAGTAGGTCATCTCGTGTATGTTAATGGTATACCTTAATGACCTGTTATGAGGAAAATCTCTCTATGGATAGAGTAAACCTCAACAGATAGGTATGACTGCAGTAATCGACTCTTTCCCATAAACATGCTATATAAACCAATGTGCAAGTGAGGTAATAAAGGGACCTACCTCGTCCCGATGTTTGATGATGTCCACCATTGAGCACTTTAACCCAAATATTTATACTTGCAACAAGTTCTCAACAAAACAAGTGAAGTAAGCATATAATGATAATATGAAAGGTTAGCACATTAGATAGCATAATCCATTAATTTACAAAACAAACATGCCCATGGATAATAACTCATATATTTTCAAGATATCATTTGGATGGGAAAGGAGTATTTCTATTAATAAATGATCAATAGAAGTGAAAACATTATAGACTTTCATGTCGGCACGGTTCAGAACCGAGAAATCAAGTTCCTTCTAGATGGGCCTCCACCACTTCAATCCTCTACCAAAGGAAAGATCTTATAAGGGAGAAAAAGAGTTTCTCCATCAATAAGGGAAGATCTTGGGTGTTGGCCCTTTGTTATGGAAGTAATCCAAGATCAAGAAAGAAAAGGAAAAATGCGAACTGCGTGGAATACACAGTGACTGTTACTGGGTCGAAGTGAGAAAAAGAGCAGAAAAGATGGAGTGAAGTCAGAGAAAGAAATTCGTTAGACAAGGATATCAAGGATGATAGATCAACAAGGCAGATGGATCTTGGACAAATCAACAAGAATAAAAATCCATCATTGGATGCTTTGGAGCACCATGCGAGAATGAAGGAAAGATAGGTTGGCGAAGCCCTGAAAACATGGGTCAAGTTGACCTAGGGTTTTAGACACCTAGGGTTTTGGTATATAGGGTTTTGACACCTAGGTTTCGGCCTAAGGTTGTCGGTGAGCTATTGTAATGTATAAATAAAGGTCAAGAGGACCTGGGTTGGGTTGTTTTTGTTATTGTGGGTTAGTGTTGTTGTTGTTAGAAGAGATTGTGTTGTGAGGAGAGATTGCTATTGAGAGAGAAGTATTGTATCATGAGAGGAATCTGTGTTGTAAGATCTTCAGCTGGGTGCGAAGATCAACCCTACAGATAGGTGTGCAGGGAAGGGAGAAAGAGAGAGAAAGAGAGAGAAGAGAAGATCTGATAGCTAAGAGCGCAGATCAGAACTGTATGCTTTCATCTTAATATATTATAAAGAACAATTTTGTGGACGTAGCCCTAGAGAGAGGGTGAACAACGTATATCTTATGTCGTGTGTGATTTATGGTATGTTCTTTGTCATTTGATATGCTTCTATGATGACAATGTAGTAGATCTGAGATATAACTAAGCGGAGTAGGTTGTAAGAAGATAAAGAATACTTGATTGTTGTGTGTTGGTTGTTGTGAATCTACTTTTCATTCCTTCTGGTTGTAGACATCTCTATCCTGCAACCCCCTCATAGCTACTTCGGGTGATACTTTATCTGCCTGGTAGGTTTTTCCAAAAGGGCCAATAGTTAGGGCTTGTTGGTGCGCTCTTGGAGCTGAACCCTGGGTCTGCCCTTATGGCAACAAATGGTTTCGTTGTCGGGATCAAAATTTCTTGAGGGAATGTCAAGGTGGTTTCCATCGAAGACAAAGATTTAGAAGTGGATAGAAGATCAATAAAAGGACTTCGCTGAAGCCCATAACAAGAACCCTAATATTAGTACAAAGGATTGGTTGGAGAGATATATCTTTACTAATATACTCAAAAATTCCTTTGGAGGAATCCACAACAGATAGGTATGACTGCAAAAATCGACTCTTTCCCATAAACATTCTATATAAACCAATGTGCAGGCGAGGTAAGTAAGGGACCTACCTCGTCCATATGTTTGATGATGTCCACCATTGAGCACTTTAACCCAAATCTTTATATTTGCAACAATTTCTCAACAAAACAAGCGAAGCAAGCATATAGTAATAATATAAAAGGTTAGCACATTAGATAGAATAATCCATTAATATACAAAACAAACATGCCCATGGATAATAACTCATATATTTCCAGGATATCAATTGGATGGGAAAATATTATTTCTATTAATAAATGATCAGTAGAAGTGAAAACATTATAGACTTCCGTGTCGGCATGGTTCGGAACTGAGAAACCAAGTTTCTTCTAGCTGGGCCTCCAACACTTCAATCCTCTACCAAAGGAAAGCTCATATAAGGGAGACAAAGAGGTTATCCTTCAATAAGGGAAGAGATTTGGTTTTGACCCTTGGTTATGGAAGTAAGCGTAGATCAAGAAAGAAAAGGCAAAATGTGAACTGTGCGGAAGACACAATGACTGTTATTGGGTCGAAGTGAGCAAAAGAGCAGAAAAGATGGAGTGAAGTCCGAGAAAGAAAGCCATTGGATGGGGAGATCAAGGATGAAAGATCAACAAGGATGATGGATCATGGACAAATCAACAAGCAAAAAAATCCATCGTTGGATTCTTTGGAGCACCGTGTGAGAAGGAAGGAAAGATAGCCTGGCGAAGCCCTGAAAACATGGGTCAAGTTGACCTAGGGTTTTAGACACCTAGGTTTTGGCCTAAGGCTATCGGTGAGCTATTGTAATGTAAAAATAAAGGTCAAGAGGACCTGGGTTGGGTTGTTATTGTTATTGTGGGTTAGTGTTGTTGTTGTTAGAAGAGATTGTGTTGTGAGGAGAGATTACTATTGAGAGAGAAGTATTGTATCGTGAGAGCAGTCTGTGTTGTAAGATCTTCAGCTGGGTGGGAAGATCAACCTTGCAACTGGGTGAACAGGGAAGGTAGAAAGAGAGAGAAGAAGAGAAGATCTGCTAGCTAAGAGCGCAGATCAGAACTGTATTCTTTCATCTTAATATTTTATAAAGAACAATTCTGTAGACGTAGCCCTAGAGAGAGGGTGAACCACATATATCTTGTGTCGTGTGAGATTGATGGTCTGTTCTTTGTCATTTGATATGATACTATGATGATAATGTGTTATATATGAGATATAACTAAGCGCAGTAGGTTGTAAGAAGATAAATAATACTAGATTGTTGTGTGTTGGTTGTTGTGAATCCACTTTGCATTCCTTCTAGTTGTAGAAATCTCTATTCTGCAACCCCCTCATAGTTACTTCGGGTGAGACTGCATTTGCCTTGCAGGTTTTTCTGAAAGGGACAATAGTTAGGACTTGTTGGTGTGCTCTTGGAGTTGAACCCTGGGTCTGCCCCTATACCAACAAATGGTTCCATTGTCGAGACCGAAATCTAATTGAGGGAATGTCAAGGTGGTTTCCATCGAAGACAAAGATTCAAAAGTGGATAGAAGATCAACAAAAAGACTTTGTTGAAGCCCAGAACAAGAACCGTAATCCTAGTACAGAGGATTGGTTGGAGAGATATATCTTTATTGATATACACAAAATTTTCTTTGGAGGAATCCATCAAGAGCTATATGAGTGGTTAGCTAGGTTAGAATATACCCAATTTGAGATCTGATCTAGGCCACCTATGGTTTGGACGTTGTCTTTGATTAAGAAGGTCAAGAGAGTTGATAACGCTGTGTCACAAAATGTAGACCACTAGTTTGATAGTACCATTGGAGGGTATATCATCGAGTTTTTTGTTGACAGAGTAGAGTCATATAGCCAAGCTGAGAGATATTTCTTTAAGGGACCCATCATAAAATTTTTACATTTTCTGAAGTTGAGGATCAAGATGTTATTGCATGAGAAGAGCATCTTGAAGATACAATAGTTGGTTGGATTGGAAAAGGCTAATGTTCAAGAATTCAAACAACAATAGTGACACAGAGGCTGGACATACATGCAGTGGCATAGCATTCAAAGAAGTTCATCTTGCGAACTTGTTTAAGAACTACAGGGACGAGGGTTTCTATAGTGGAGAAGAGGCAAATTTGTCGGATGAAGAGCATTCAGAACCCATTAGGGTAGAGGAAAAGGAAGCTGAAGAACCTCATCAGGAAGATCCAAAAACTTCAGGAACTATGTAGAACATTGAAGTAAGTACTATCACTTCCCCTATTGTTTCAACAACACTAAGAAATCAGAATAGTCAGAGTCACCAGATCCCTCAGAGTACTATTACTAGAAATTCAACATATACTCAGACAGGAAACCTAGGAAGCTCTATGGTAGATGAGATGAGGCTCCCTATCTTTAGGGGAGATGGATCTGAAGATCCTGATCAACATTGGTTCCTATGAAAAGCCATATGGAATATTAAGAATGTCACAGATAAAGCTGTTAAAAGATATCAGTTCAGTACTACCCTAAGAGATCGTGCACTAAGTTGGTACATGAATCTTGTCCAAGGACTTGCACATCCTAAGATATTGAATGAGATTAAGAATGCATTTATTACAAAGTTCAAGAAACCCAAGTCGGAGTCACAATGTATTATGGAGCTGAAAGAGATTAAGCAGAAAGTAGTTGAACCTATTTGGGAATTCGATCAGAGTTTCAAGATCCTAACAGGTCAGTTGAATTTTCAGATTCTAGATGAATAGAACAAAGAGTGGTTCATTTCTTCCCTCTTACCACACATCAGAGTTCCTCTGATGCAAAAAAATATTTCTTCGTAGGCTGAGGCATTGGAGATCTCCATGAAGCTAGAATCAACCCCTACAGGAGAATCCAATTTAGGTATGAGTCAAATCTTGAGTCAGCTAACTAGTTTGTCTCTGCAGGTCGAAGATATGAAGAAAGACAAGGGAAAAGATAAAAGAGAAGACATATGGTGTGTCAGATGCAGATCAAAAGGCCATGACAAATAAGAATGTCCCCTATTCCATGAATAATTGGCCTTTGGTTCTCCGAGCCCCTTGAAAAGAGTTACCCTACCTTGGTGCGACGTATGCAGAAATAGACATCGCCCTGGTGAGTGCTACTACATGCAAAAATACGTTCAGACACCCACAAATTTTTATTGCACATTCTGTAAGTCCATGGGACATGATGATAGGGATTATATGGCTTACGATCTGATGCATGAAAGATCAAGGGATATATACAAGATTCAAAGAGAAGTACAACAAGAAGGAAACACTACGCAGTATAACTCCCATGGGAGAGGAGAATTCAACCCTCGTGGTGGATTCAGAGGAATAGGAAGAGGAGGAGGTATGGGTCGAGGTCGAGGACATATAATCTGTTATAATTGTCCAAAACCAAGACACTGGGTAAGGGACTCTCAGAACCCTTGTACGACTTGTAGCTATTGCAACTCTTTCGAGCATGTTATCTAGGAATGTCCAGCGTTGTTGGCTAAACCTCAAGAGAAACGGGGACCTCAGCATAACCCACATATATAATTGATCAAAGAAAAACCTCACGGATTAGACCCTAGAGTCGTTGTTATTACTAGAGGAGGCATTGTTACAGGAGAAGACAAAATGAACCAAGGAAAGACTGCAGAAGAATCAAGAGTCAGGAAAGTTGCAGAGAAGACACAAACTTTTGATGTAAAGAAAGAAAAACAGATATTCGAGGAGGCAAGAAGATAATTCAAGGGAGACTAAGGCTCTTCATCGAAGACACGACCAGAAGTAAGAGAATGGGGAATTCCTCTTTCATTTGATCAGTCTACTTCGCCTCGAGATGGAAAAGAAGCAAGTAAACTTGTCAGTTTCTTGTATACGTTTATAGAGATGATTAAAGATGAGAAAGCTATACAAGAAATGCAAAATTTGGTCAGAAAATATGAGATAGGAAGGGTAGATCATTTATTGAATAAAGTAGTACATCAAATATCCAAGAAGAGAAGGACAAGTAAAGAACTACACCTGAATGCTCAAATTGGAGAATGTGATATAGACTATGTTGTCCTCGACTTGGGGTCGGAGGTCAATGTCATAACAAAGAAAACTTGGGCCCTGATGGGAAAACCTAAGCTGATCTATTCCCCTATAAAGCTTAGTATCGCTAATCAATAGGAAATAAGCCCCTTTATAAGATTGGAACATGTTCCTGTGGACATCGATGGAGTAAGGACGCTTGTAGATTTTGAGGTAATTGAGATAGTTGATGATAATTGTCCTTACCCTGCACTGTTAGGAATCAATTAGGCTTTCAATAACTCCACTTTGGTTGATTTAAATAAAATATGAATTATTTTTGAAGGAAATGGCCTTAGGGTCATTGCGCCTTTAGATCCAGATGAAGGCCAGCGATACACAGAGCCCATCAGAGAAGAAGATCGTGCATATGAACTGGAAAACATATATAGACTAACCGCCAAACAATAGGATTACATTAATCCTACGGCTGATGGAAAACTAAGATGGCTAAGTGGCAACGCATGTTCATCATATTCATAAGAATAACTAGAAAACTGGTAGAACAAAATGTACGAAGTATCTACAAGGAGATGCGCTAGAGTAACTAGAAGTTCGTTGGATCAGCGCTACAGTAAGTAACTTACCCACCTTTGATGGTCTGAATCCTTTAGAAGCCTTCTTATCAGACTTTGAATAAAGTGTACCAATGCAACAAATATTGTTGGCAATGGATGAGGCCCTGAAAGCCACACCAACAAGATGGTGGGGGATACACAAAAACAACATTGTAGACTGGGTACAATGTCGTACTTTGATGATAGCGCGGTTCTCAGCACAAGTAGAAGTCTACAAAGTTCGGTATACAAGTCGAAGTTGTCCAAAGGACCATATGTGAAGTTGCGAGGAAGCCTAGAGAAATATTCCTCAAGAGCAGTGGGTGCACAAATTCATTAACACACTGGACACCACCCCTATCAACTAGTATCTTCAAACAGAGTTGCACCTCATCACTACAGATTGGGAAGGTATGACCCAAAATTTTGTAACTACCTTCTTATTTGAAAGCCAATATCCTTTAGTAGACCAAGCATTACATATTATAAGACATAAAGTGTTTGAGGAGGCCTCTAGCCTCCCTTTGGAGAAAGAAGAGGACGAATGGACTGCGCCTCTCAAGAAACTGCAAGGATGTTACAACATCAATGTTGATGAAGACGATGATCCTAGGAAGGTGAACATCACCGAAACAAAAGGAAAAAGAGACATAGAAGGACCAGGAGTTGAGATACCATTCATTGGACAGTCGATCAAGATCAAGAAAGTCAATATTGGAACAGAGAAAACACCAAATCTTGCAAATGTTAGAGATTATTGGGATGTTTCCACTATTGACAAGATTACAGAATTACTGCATGAATATCAGAATTTGTTTCAAACCAAGTTCACTGATATGAAGAGCATTAAAGGGCCCATGGGAGAGATGAGGATCCCTTTGAAGCCAGATGCAAGACCAGTCAAGCAGAGACCCTACAGATTGAACCCTAAATATAAGGAGAAAGTGAAGATTGAACTCAAAAAAATGCTGGAAGCAAGGATCATAGAACCCGTGGAAGAATCAGAATGGATTATCCCTATGGTGGTACAAGACAAGAAGACAGGAGAGATCAAGATCTACACAGATCTCTGGAAGCTGAATGATGCCTGTTTGCATGACCCCTTCCCTACGCCTTTCATTGATGAAGTGTTAAATAATGTAGGAGGTCAGGAAGTATATTCTTTTACAGGTGGATTTTCAGGAAACCATCAGATCCGGATTGCCAAGTAAGATCACCATAAGACCACCTTTGCCATAGAATGGGGATCCTACCACTATACAATGATGTTGCTTGGATTGAATAATGCCCCATCCATCTTTTCCAAGGTGGTGGTCGAAGCATTAAAGGAGTTTATACATAAATTTCTAGAAGCATGCTTTGATGATTGGATTGTTTTTAGTTTATTGAAAAATCATATCGAATGTTTAAGGCTAATGTTGGACAAGTGCAGGCAGTGTCATATTTCCTTAAACCTGAAGAAGTGCATTTTATCTTCACCATTTGGAGTGTTTTAGGTCATATTGTATGCAAATAGGGATTGTTGGTAGATCCATCTAAAATTTCCATCATAGTTGATCTACCCCCTCCTACTTCAGTCAAACAGCTGCGGACTGCACTGGGACACACAGGATATTACAGGAAGTTCATTAAAGGATATGCCAAGATTACAATAGCCATGGAGAATATTTTGAAGAAGGATTGTCAATTTCACTGGACAGAAGAATGCCAATAGAGCTTCGACACACTGAAACAGAAAATGGTTACTGCGCCTATTTTGGTTTTCCCATATTGGAGTAAGGAGTTTCACGTGCATGTCGATGCATATTCTATTACATTAGGTGTTATGTTATCACAACCAGGAGCAGGAGACATTGAACACCCATTAGCCTTTGCTAGCAGGAAGCTATCAACAACTGATATTAATTACACCACTACTGAGAGAGAAGGGTTAGCCATGGTGTATGCACTACAGAAATTCTGTCGCTACTTGTTGGGAGGAAACTTTAAAATGTTTACTGATCACTTTGCACTAAAATACCTAGTCAGCAAGCCAGTGTTGGGGGTGAGAATATGCAAATCGCTTCTGCTATTTCAGGATTATGATTTTGAGATCGTAGTTAAGCCAGGGATAATGAACAAAGGTTTTGACCACTTGTCGAGGTTGGAACATAGAGAAGATCCTACTAGTTTGGAGGATACACTATCGGATGCACAATTTCTAGCCATTATAAATATCGATGATCACTTCGTAGAAATAGTCCAGTTCTTGTCAATAGGAATGGCACCTAGTGAGTATACAATTACCTAGAAGAAACAACTAGTAGTGCACGCTGCAGACTATTCACTTATAGCTGGACAACTATACAAAATAGGACCTCATGAGATATTGAGGAGGTGTTTTATGGAAGCAAAGCGATCATTGATCCTCACTGAAGCTCATGAAGGCATCGCAGGAGGACACTACACAGGGAAAGAAACAATGCAGAAGGTTCTTATAGTTGGCCTTTGGTGTCCTACCCTACACAAAGATGCTAAGGACTATTACAGAGCCTGCGATGTATGCCAAAGAGTTGGGAAACCATTCAGAAGAGATGAAATGATTTTATCACCACAACTGACCCTACAAGCATTTGAGAAATGGGCCATTGACTTTGTGGGACCTATTAACACATCAGACAAGCGCATAGGAGCAAGGTACATAATTACTGTGACAGATTACTTGACCAGATGGGTCGAAGCAAAAGTAGTTAAGGATTGTAGTGCAACTATAGCTGCTTGCTTCATATTTGATGACATCATAACCAGGTTTGGATTCCCAAAGATCCTTATGAGTTATCAAGGCACACATTTTATCAACAAGACCGTTGAAGCCCTGACGAAGGAATTTGCATTCCATCATCAGAAGAGCACACCTTACCATACAAAATCAAATGGGACAGTCAAAGCATTCAACAAAATCTTGGAGACAACACTGATGAACATTTGCAATGTCAACAGGGATGACTTGGATCTAAGAGTACCAACAGTACTATGGGCCTATAGAACCACTTGTAAGAAGCTAACAATTCAAACCCCTTTTAAGTTAGTTTATGGCCTCGAAGCTATTGCCCCAATGGAATATTTGGTATCAAGCCTACGAATTGTTGCCTTTACAAAAATGGATGATGTTGGCGCTATTCAAGAGAGGCTTGCACAGCTGGTTGAACTGGAGGAAGACAGATTTATTGCAGGATTCCATCAACAGCTCCAGAAAGAAAGAGAGAAGGCCTACCATGACAGGCATATCAAGAAGAAGGCATTTAAGCAAGGTGATTTGGTACTAGTATATGACAGTAAGTTCATGAACATTGAGGGAAGTTCCGAACACATTGGCTTGGGCCATGTGAGGTTGCCTATGTTACAGAAGGAGGAGCTACGTAGTTGAAGACTTTGAATGGAGAATGGAAGGAAGGTTTGGTGAACGGGAGCCGAATGAAGTTGTATTATGACAACCAACTGCCTCGCAACTCTTAGTAAAAAGCATAAGGAAAAGGGTTTGGGTACCAAGTGCAGTTAAAAATGGGTACTAGACACAGAAAAGACAGTGTGCACAAGGGAGGAAAGGAGGCATAGAGAGGAAAGCAAAGACTTCCCTACGCAGTCCGAAAATGAAGCAAAGCAGAAGGATCAGATCTGAAGTGCCTCGGGACGAGTTAGAGGTGAGTTTTGGGGGCCTATTGGCCCTTGGTTATGGAATTAAGTGAAGATCAAGGAAGAAAAGGAAAAATGCGAACTGCATGGAAGACACGGTGACTGTTATTGGGTCGAAGTGAGAAAAAGAGAAGAAAGGATGGAGTGAATTCCGAGAAAGAAATCCATTGGACGAGGAGATCAAGGATGATAGATCAACAAGGAAGATGGATCATGGAAAAATCAACAAGCGAAAAAAGGCACCATTAGATGCTTTGGAGCATCGCACAAGAAGGAAGGAAAGACAGGTTGGCGAAGCCCTGAAAACGCGGGTCAAGTTGACCTAGGGTTTTAAACACCTAGTGTTTTGGTATCTAGGGTTTTGACACCTAGGTTTCGGCCTAAGGCTGTCGATGAGCTATTGTAATGTATAAATAAAGGTCAATAGGACTTGGGTTGGGTTTTTGTTGTTATAGTGGGTTAGTGTTGTTGCTATTAGAAGATATTGTGTTGTGAGGAGAGATTGCTATTGAGAGAGAAGTGTTGTATTGTGAGAGCAATCTATGTTGTAAGATATTCAGCTGGGTGTGTAGGAAACGGAGAAAGAGAGAGAAAGAGACAGAATAAGATAATATCTGCTAGCTAAGGGCACATGTCAGAATTGTATGCTTTCATCTTAATATATTATAAAGCACAATTATGTGGACGTAGCCCTAGAGAGAGGATGAACCACGTATATCTTGTGTCGTGTGTGATTGATTGATTTGAAAATAGGGGCCTAACTTGTTTTTCTATGCAAGGACCCTCAACTCCATTAAAATAAACTTCAGGACCTTGCTCAATGTCTTAGTTGTGCAAGAGGTTTTATGTGTCAAGTTTATGCATCTTTTAGGTGTTTATGTGTGAGGTTATTGAAATGTTAAATATGTTGTTTAAATAATACAACAACAACATAAAGTGCAACAAACAATAACCAACAACTCACAACAATAACAACATGATAAAGGAGTTCACCCCCAACTGGACTATATCTCCTTGAGCCTCCATCAATGGACTAGGTTCTCTACGATTAGTTTGTCAAAGATATTTTTACAAGCTTCTTATCAAGTCCAATGGATTTACTTACTGTACCATTGGGTTCAGAATACATAAAAACCCCAAAAATGACTAATAGAACTCTGAAAACGGACCATGGCTCATCCGGGCATGACCTCTTCTACATGTGGCCTTGAGCTTCCTTGAGCTTCCTTGTTGCAAAAACACCTGTAAAAGTCCTCAAATGCATCTGAAACTTGTCCCAATGTGTTCATAGCATAACAATTAGTCAAAAATGACTATTCAGTCACAAAAAATAGACTTGGGCTCATCTGAGCGTGACCTCCATCAATGGTGGCCCTAAGCTCCTTGGAGCTCCCTGAAACTTCAATGGTGTAAAAAATGCAATAGAAGTCTCCAAATACCTTTGAAAACTATGCCAATGGATTCAAAACATCCAAAAACCCCTAGATGGGCTTTTCTGGCACCTCATTTGGCCAAAAAATGAAGAAGTTAGGCCTCCTGTCATTTTTCTCCTTCAAGCTTGTTGTCTCTTGTTCGCCAATTCACACCTCCTGTGTAAGTAACCTAGATGCTGGGCATTTCCCATTCCTAAGCCTAGCACACACACCGTTTCGACAAATCTTGCCATAATGTAGCATCATTAGTGGACCTAGGCCCCAAAACACGGAGGTGTTGGGCACATGGGGGCCATATGGCCACATCCCAATGCATAAAAAGGGCTCCATTAGCATGAATTCTTGTCCGATTGACAAGTGGTGAGTGTGTGGGTTAAAAACCGTTTAAAATTTATTGCGCGAATCCATGGAGTGGTCGGGTCATATGGTAGGATATGCAACCGGGGGCTGGGGCTAAGCCTTAGCCCAGGCGCACCCCAAATGTAACAACACGCCACTTTAAATAAAATTAAAACCACATATGATTAAGAACCAAATGGTGGCCGCGATGGTAGCCCAGCCCTTGCCAAGTATTTGCATATGGTGGGGGAGGTCCGGGGTTCGAACTCCACGGACTCTATAAAACTTTTACCATAAACCAAAACATGGTGCCACGTGGCAACACCCGATTGGCCAATAAAATGACACGTGTCTCAAAATGATTTTCCCACGTGTCCTGTCAATCGACTGCCAACTCATCTCATGCCACGTCATCTTTCCATGTCACCTTCCATGTCATCATGTACAGATTGTACAATCAACAATTTTTTTGCCTATTTAGAAAATCGAACAGAATGCGATATCTCACTCATATGATGTCCGTTTGAACCTGTTCAAAGTGATTTGGGTTCATGACGACGAGGCCTACACACCCATCCATTTTGAAGTGATTCAGAACAATTTGATTTTTAGGCTAAAATTTGACCCCTGGTCCAGATTCTGATCATTGATGGTCTGTTCTTTGTCATTTGATATGCTGCTATGATGATAATGTGTTATATATGAGATATAACTACGCACAATAGGTTGTAAGAAGATAAATAATGCTATATTGTTGTGTGTTGGTTGTTGTGAATCCACTTTGCATTCCTTCTGGTTGTAGACATCTCTGTCCTGCAACCCCCTCATAGCTACTTTGGGTGAGACTGCATATGCCTCGTAGGTGTTTTCGAAAGGGCCAGTAGTTAGGGATTTTTGGTGCACTCTTGGAGCTGAACCCTAGGTCTTCCCCTATGAAAACGTTGGGGGATGGACACTATGTTCAGACTTAAAGGACAAAGGGATGTAGACTCAATATGAAGTAAATAATTTCTCCAGGGTAACTTTGCTCTCAAAGTTGAATTCTCTCTCCTTTTCCATAACTCAGAATTGGCTTCTTTATATCCTTCAAAATGCAAATGAAAGGCCAAGTCAAAACATTTCTATTATATCGAAGGTCAAGGATCAGAGATCTCCTGTCGTGACATGGAAACCCGACATTTAATTTTGATTTTTTGGCACAAATCCTGATGTACGCGGGTTGTAGTGGAGCAACCTGTGTATACACTTTCTCTATAGGGTGCAAGATGCGTACAAGTGGAAAAAATTTATATTTTGTCTTTGGATTTATCAATCATGGAAAATGGGTCTGCATAGGGAAATGGAGTAAGGCCCTGTATGCAAGATTGCATAGGGTTAGGAAAATCTTGCTCTAACAGATGCCCCCTAATGTGTGAGGTCATAGGAGTATCTGCGATGGCCGAAATACATTATAAATAACCCAGAAGTGGAGTGGTAGGGGACTAGCTGGACGAACCCAATTGCTCATTACATTCTGTACTAAATTTTCATACATGGGTGCCAAAAATTACACTGCAAATCCATGTGGAAAATATACCAAACAAGTGTATGTGGCCATGAATAGGAAAATACAAATGTGGTTACATGCCAAAAGTTGTCATAGTCATGAACAAGGCCCAGTTGAACCAATCTCAAGAAAACAAGCTGAGGATATATGTATACCATGGAGTACAATCTAATCTCCCATGATCACTAAATTCATATAGCTACTAGTCCAATGAAAAGGAAGCAACAACTCAAGAAAGTTGTGGCCACATAGTGATGTCTTCAAGTCTTCTACACAATCCGCCAAAGGTGCAAGTCTACATCATGTGAATAAAGGAGTTGAGGTCGAACATAATGAGACATCGTTTGATTACCGGTCATTGATGTATACCATTAACAAATGCGAGATAGCCTACTGATAATGAAAGTAGGTATCAAGGCACTGAGTACATTCTTGTTGGGTATGTGTTATATTCTTTACATGTGTGTGTGTGGGCACATCAGATTTGAAAACTACGTCTGACAATCCCTCTAGTAGTTCTTTATGTGTCGTGTGCATCAGACACTTCCTAGGGGGGTCCCAGGGGGGCCAGGTATGCCCCTCCCCCTGGTTATGTGCAGCGTTCGGGGAAACATTTGTGTGGGGAATGTCCCAACAACAAGCCTTCGATGACTTGAATGAGTGTTTGTGCTCGTCCACAGTACATTCATTACCGGACCTGCAACATCCCTTTGATATCGAGACAGATGCTTTAGACTATTCTGTGGGCCCCATTCTCACTCAACACCCCCAACCCATGGTGTATCATAGTGAAACACTATCAGATGTTGTACATAAGTACCCTACTTACGACAAAGAAATGTAGTCCATTGTGCAAGCTTGTCGTCAGTGGAGACATTACATTATGGGGAAGGAGACAATCATCCAGACTAATCCCAAGCCACTACAGTTCATGCAGACCCAAGGAAAAATGGAGAATGACCACTATCAGAAGTGTTCCACATACTTACAACAGTTCCACCTCAACATCAAGTATAAAATAGGAATTGCCAAATGAGTTGATGATTTCCTCAGTCGACCTCTAGTCGCGACACTCACCACGGTGCTAGACTCTTGTAGCCATGAGACCTCTAGATGCCCCCACCTCTATGAGACAGACCTTGAATTCTCCACCACCTACCAAATTTTGGGAGAAAACTCAGTGGTCGTTAATTTCCATCTTCAGGATGGGCTATTGTGTCGTCTAGGCCATTTATGTGTTCCATCAAGTGAGAGCACGAAGCTGATTTGGGAAGCTCATTACAATCAGGTGGAAAGACACTTTGGTGTCGAAAAGACAGTGGAAGTGTTGCATAAACATTTCTACTGGCCGAAACTTTGATGAGATGTTAGCAAGTATATTAGGTCTTTCACCACCTGCACTATTGCCAAACTGACCACTACGAAATGGGGGCTGTAAACCCCTCTACCTACTCCTGACAAGCCGTGGGAATCCATCTCAATGGACTACATACTAGGCCTCCTATCCACCAAGAGGGGAAATGACTGTGTTTTTGTGGTTGTTGATCGCTTTTCCATGATGTCGATTATGCCTGCCTATAATAAGAACATCATCGCAGATGCCACTACCAAGCTCTTCTTTGAACGCATCTGGGTACACTTTGGGATCCCACAAACCATTATCTTAGATCAGGATAGTCGGTTCCTCAACACATTCTGGTTGAGCCTTTGGTCATTGCTGGATACCAAGCTCATCAAATCCACTGCCTTCCACCCCCAGACAGATTGCCAAACTAAGGGCATCAATCAGATGATCATACATATCATGTGCATGTACAATTCCAAACACCCTCACACATGTGATGAGATTCTTTCGTATGTCCAACATAGATACAACTGATCCATGCATAGCTCAACTAGCCACAACCCCTTTCAGGTGGGGTTGGGATTCCAACCATTGGGCCCCATGGATGTTTCACTACCCCTGGCGAACACCTCGATTGAATCATCCCCCGCTCCACTAGAATCTGACAAAGCCACCTGGTTCATTGAGTGGATCCAACACATCCGCCAACAAGTTCAGGATATTTTACAGAAGTCCAATGCCAAGTACAAGCAACTCCATGATCAACACCAGGTGCCACATAAGTTTCAGGTGGGAGACAAAATTCGGTTGCACTTGCAGAAAGAATGCCTTAGAGGGCCCCATTGGAAGCTTTGCCCACTTCGGTATGGTCCATACACCATCACTAAGGCTTTGAGTGACAATGCTTTTGTGCTCAACATTCCCCCTTTCCTTGCCCTGCACCCAGTCTTCAACGTGGCTCTCATTCGACCATATTTCCCACCATTATTGGACACCTCGGAGATAGAAGAGAAGTTGACACCAATAGAGATCAACCCCAACTGCATGCAACATGCATCCAATGATCATATTGTGGACACACATATCAAGGGCACCTGACATCAAACGATCCATCTTTATTGAGCTGTCAAAGAAGGGTAGCTCCTGCACCAAGGCAAGTCACTCACCCGGGGCCAAATTCAGCAGAAATTTCCTCATCTCATGGGGGAACTCAACACAGTGGATACCATTGCTTCCTAAGTGGGGAGGATTGATCCATATGGATGTCGGTGGCCTCCCACCTATTCCAACTAGTTCATTTTGGCAGTTTTCGAGTTTAGCAGTTTTTTTTTTCCTAGTTTTCGGGTCCCTGACTTGCGGGGCCGTTTTGAGGCCCTAAATAATGTTTTTAAGGCTCGTTATAGACCTTTCCAATGGGCTATTGTGCGCCTAAAACAAATATCATATGCAAAAGTTATGACCCCGAAAAGTTGAAGTACTAACTTACCCAAACGGAGCCCACATGACTTTTGGCGCTTAATCTCCTAGGGTTAGGTTTTAGGATGTCTAGGGTTTTTGACATTCTTGTTTATTGTAAAAAGGCCTTCAGAGCCTCATTGTAATCATCTTCTTGCGAATGAGCGCAACTGTCACATCTCTTCTCATAGATAAGCCGTCACCATTCCACACATCTTGTTTTCCACTGCATTTTACAGTTTCAACTTATTTCCTTATTGAATAGAAAACCAGTTTTACTGTATCTCTGTTATTTTGTGTCAAACATCTTTTAATAATCTATATTCATTTAGTTCTGCTCATAAAATCCGGATCATTAAATTATTACAATTTAAAATTATTTTAAAAATAAAAATATTTATATTATTAATCTAAAAATGTTATTACAATAATTATTTTATGAAAAAAATACTTATATTATTAATCTAAAAATGTTATTACAATAAAAAAACAAAACTTTTATTATTAATCTACAAATGTTATTACAAACTAAAAAAAATCACTTGAGTGAGATTATGAGATTATAGAATTTTCACATTTTAACAAGATTATTTTAAAGTGATAATGTTTTTATCTATTCACAAGTGGAGTAAGATAGTTGATTAACGAACATAATATTTTTTTCTTAAGACAATAATGGGATAAATTGTATTAAAATTTAAAATTATAATAAATGTTGTAACATAAATAGCTATTACTGATTTTAAATAAATCTTAGTGTATGCCCAAAACAAAGATTGATTACTTTTTCTCTATACAAAACTACCGAGTACTCCTTAATGCTATATATTTAATAAAATATGCCTAAGATTCATATAACCCTGAAAAACATAGAAATTAAGATTATGCATAGCAGTTAGTTACTTCCTCTAGATCTGTACTTGTTGGTTCAAGGTCTTGATTCACAATTTCCATTTCCTTGTCAAGATGATGGGTCATTTAATCCTTCTTTATCTCACCACTATATGAGTTGGTTGAAAGTCTTTGAGTTGAGGCCATGGATTGATCACTTGTACTCAAACTGAGTGCCAAATTTTGTAGGATATTGCATTCTTCTTCCAAATATTTCATTTGTTGCTTCAATTCCTTTAGAGACCCCATGATTTATGATATTCAGGTTGTGATTGACATTCTATCTCATGAATTTTTGAAGAAACATTGAAAATTGAGAACCTATTATCGTGAATATAATTCTACTGAACTATGAGAATTATGTATAAATTTCTTTGAATTCTCTAGAATCCATCACGTACCCACTCTGACCAATAAATTCTACTAGTAAATAGTACTCCACGTTTCCTACAATCCCTCATCTACACTATGTTTCCCAAGTCCTAAGAGTGCAATTATGAGCTGGAAGCAGAAAACCAAAAACGCTTTCATGAGCTTTTGTCTGGAGCAGATGGTTTTTATGTACCTTTGGTCATAGATTACATTTCTAGCAGGAGAGTTCTGTCCACAGAGCTTGTTATAGGTGTGAACATAATATTGTGCATTTTAAATAATTGTTCCCAATGATAAATGTAGTGAACCTTTGATAGTTTTGTGTAAATGTCTCAAAACTTTTACTCATTAGATATACATACAAGAGCAGTTGCAGGGACAAGTTTTTCTTTTGTACAATAACGTGTAGGTTCTTTTCTACAAGATTCTATCTCTAGAAGTCACTTGGTGATCCCCGTGTGTGTTCCATTATTGGGTGTTGACCCTGGTACTGCTAGGAGGGGTGGAGGTGTTTCCCATAGTGTATCCTCCGAAACCCGAAGTCCTGGGAGGACGGTGCAGGTGCACGCTCCCCAAGACGTGTGATGAGGATTGTCAGTTGCCTGCTAGGGAAGTTTGGTCGAGATAGCGACACTTCCACTTACGGGTTCTATTTGGAGTTAGGCCAATATAGTTGGCTCTCCAAGATAGTCTAGCAGAGGACGGATAGGATGGGAGACGGAAGTAGGTTAGGAAGGAAGGATGAGTAGATAGTTGAGACATATGGGGATCTGTTCTGTGGTGGAATTTGATGGAAGAAAAATGTGTATATATGAATAATCTGTTATGAAATCAAAACACAGCTGTTTAAAACAAATTACTGAACTAGACAATTGTAATAAAAGGATTTCTCACACAGAAATTGATTGTTGTCTTTTATAAAAGACTAGCCTTGCTGACTGGATGGAATGCTTGCCTACATTATTAAAGAATGACAGTTTGATTATTAGTACATGTATGAGATTTGCATG